>RJWJ010017832.1:0-32426 GCA_004363605.1 Indri indri | reverse complement strand
CAGCTTTAAGAAACAATGGTGATATAGCACCTCTTGTATACTCCTGGATAGGGTTGGAACGCATTCTACTAAGCAAAGTATCCCAAGAATGGAAAAACAAGCACCACATGTACTCACCATCAAATTGGTAGTGACTGAACATCACATAAGTGTACATATAAGAATAGCATCTATTGGATGTCGGGTAGGGAGGGAGGGGCAAGGGGGAGGGGCGAGGGGGAGGAGGGGACGGATATATGCATACACAAAGGGTGCAATGTGCACCCTCCGAGAGATGGACATGCTTGGGACTGGGACTTGGGGGGAAGGGGGGGCAAGGGCATCATACATAACCTAAACACCTGTACCCCTATAAACAACAAATAAAAAATAAATTAATTAATTAATTAAAAAAAAAAAAGATTGCTTTGGCTATATGAGGTCTTTTCTGGTTCCATACAAAGCGTAGAGTTATTTTTTCCAGATCTGAGAAGAATGATAATGGGATTTTGATAAGAATTGCATTAATTCTGTAGATTATAGTGGTATAAAATTAAAGTTCAATTCCAACAGTAATACTCACCACCTCACAAAGTCATGGAAACTAAACAACCTATTGTTGAATAACTTGGGTCAAGGAGGAAATACAGAAAGAAATCAAGAGTTTCTTCGAACTAAACAATAACAGAGACACAAGTTATCAAAACCTGTGGGATATGGCAAAAGCATACCTTAGAGAGAAACTAATAGTATTAAATGCTCACACACAAAAAAAAGAAACCTCAAAAATTGACAATCTAACAAACAGCCTCAAGGAATTGGAAAAGGAAGAGGAAATCAATTCCAAAAAATGTCTTTTAAAATTTAATATGATGCATGTAATGTATGAATAATCAATAAGCATTATGATGATGACTATTATATGTTATATACTGAGGCTTTGGGAAGTTAATGATAACACAATGATACATAACTTATATGTGTCAGAATTGTGAGTCAAACATTCACTCTCTGAAGCCAGAATTTGTGAACTTAATGACTATGTTGTATCTTCCTCCAAGTCTGTGGGTAGCATCTTCCCATGCAACAAATCCAGTCATAAGACAAGGCCAAGAAGCACACCAAATCTTGTGTGGTGAGTTAAATAGTGGCCCCAAAAAGGTGTGTCTGTGTTCTAATCCCCAGAACCTATGAATGTTACCTTATTTGAAAAGAGAGTCTTTGCAGATATAAAGTTGAGGATCTTGAGATGAAGAGACTATCCTGAATTATCTGAGTGGTGCCAAATTCCAATGACAAATGTTATTATAATTGTGAGTCAGAGGGAGATTTGCCACATGCACTCATACAGAGGAGACTGTGTGATGATGGACACAGAGAATGAAGTGATGTGGCCACAAGCCATGGAATGCTGACAGCCACCAGAATCTGGAAGATGCAAGGAATAGAACTTCCCTAGAGCCTATAGGCTAGAAAATTGGGAAATCAAGCACCGCTGCTGAGGACATCTTGATCTCAGGTGGTCCTGCTGACACCTTGATCTCAGACTTCTGGCCTCCAGAACTGCAAGAGAATAAGTTTCTAGTAATTTGTTATGACAGCTCTGGGAAACTAATATACTTTGCTTAGCATAAACTTAAATGTAAAATATATTAATTAATTACCTCACGTTCCACTTCTTTTATAATCTTGCTGAGTAAAACTAATTTATATCAGCTGTATTTTCTTCCAGTTTCTTTTTCAGTGCAACTAGTAACTTAATATACATGCTCTTTGATTTTTAGTTATATGCATCACACAGTTTAGCATTTGATCTTATTTCTTCATTTCTTCATGGTTAAATTTGCCTTTCCAACTAAGATGTGGGTCCCTCTGAGCTGGAACTGCCTAGTAATTTGTTTATAGTACATTCACATTGCTCCTAAATAAACACCATTTTATTGATTAATTGAGATTGATCAAATAAATGGAAGACTAAGAACTTCCAGAAATCTACAATATAAAAGCAATGAGACATGAAGGAAGAAATAGAAGGCTCGATGTCAAATCGACCTGATTTTCAATCTTGTTTCAGCCATTTCCAACTTTGTTACATGGTGTCAGTTACTTAGACACTGAATTTCAATTTCCTCATCTGTAAACAATAATACCTACTCTCCAAAGCTGTTGAAAGAAATCACAACAATGTCTTGTGTAGATATTGGTTTGTTTTTTTCTTCCTAGAATACATTCATACCTTCTTGTAGTAATAGTTCCTAATTTTGCCCCATTAGGTAAGGTCTCCTGTGATAATGGTCAAGGTGCCATTTGCTCCTGGTCGATGGGTGGTCACATGACCTAGCTAGGCTATCAGACTTTCTTCATGGAATTTGAATCTCAAAACCAATGATAATTAAGACTGAAAATTAGGTTCAAAATGACTTCTTAATGAATGAG
Organism: Indri indri; assembly: GCA_004363605.1. Classification (NCBI taxonomy): domain Eukaryota; kingdom Metazoa; phylum Chordata; class Mammalia; order Primates; family Indriidae; genus Indri; species Indri indri. Next base: position 30,011 of record RJWJ010017832.1, on the reverse strand, counting down.
CCCTGAGCTGTTCAATCACTTCCCGTGACATAGAAGACAGAAACTTCCAGAGACCATTTTCATGCAAGAAAACTTATCCATGGAGTGGGGAGAGGGAGGATGGTTTGGGGATGATTCAAGCACATTACATTTAATGTGCATTTTATTTCTATTATTATTACATTGTAATACATAATGAGATAATTATACAACTCACCGTAGGTTGGGGACCCCTGTCCTAAAAGACAGGATCTTTGATTCATTTCATAAGAATGAAACTCCCATAAGTTTCCTTTTTACTTATTATATATTTGCCAGAGATGTCAGTTTTTGTGCTTTCAACCGAGGACTCCTGAAGGATATGCATTTGTCCAGTGACTAGTACAGTGGATAGGTACCCAGTAAATTATAGGAATTATTACCTGTGGAGTACCCTATTTTGAACACTCTATCATGCACAAAATGGACTGACGAATATAATTTACAATTGTCATTTTCTTCCTCTATAGCTCTATTGAGAGTAATTATGTAATCCAGAGGACATCTAGCAATGTCTGGAGACATTTTTGGTTGTCACAACTGGGGAGCTGCTACATAGACATCTGGTAGGTAGAGACCAGGGACACTGTTAAGCATCCTACAGTGCCCAAGACAGAGCCCCACAACAAAGAATTATACAGTCCAAAATGTCAACAGTACCAAAGGCGAGAAACCCTGCTGTAGAGGAAGCAGCACAGTACACTATAATTTCTAAGGAGTAAGTAGCATTATCTAACATAATTATTAATAATACTTATGCTTTTAATCACTTAATTTACTATAGGAGGGAAAAAATGAATCAAGACAGCTATTTCCACAAATGTTAAGAAGATTTTGAATTCTTTTTCAGCAACATGCCTACCAATGTTTGCTCAATGTGCTTAAGCCATGTATTGCCCTGGGTCTTCGATGATTGCTTTGAACCATGATATTAATCAGCAATGCCATTCCTCTTTTCCTTAGCCCTCACTATGTCCTCAGTTTCTTCAGTTGAAGAAACCTCTCATCCTTGAATGTGCCACCACATCACATCTTTTATGAGTTTCTGGCATCAATTTTTCTCCCTTTGAGAAATGACCTAATCAACAAAATCAGTATATAGTAAACCAAAAAAAAAAAAAAAAAGGGAGGGAGTGGGGTCTGAGAAAACCAAATGTTCTTTCACATTCCAAGTAATCTGTTCCCTATTTCCCTTTCTTTGTAACTGTATTGCCCATCGGCAATTCATGGTTTTGATAATGATGAGGATAATGAGATGAACTTCAAGATGGGTTACAAAGTGAAGAAATAATCAGAGAAAAAAAATAAGACCTTCATTTTGGAAGGAATTAATTTGGCTTGTATGATAACTGGGCTTAATTATTCAGCTGGCGATTGGTAACTAAGGGGCCTCTGTGAAAGATGAGCCTCAGGCATTAATTCTAGTTTTATTTCTTGGGTTCTCTTGCCTGAGGACTTTTAAAAATTACTGTATTATCTGGTAAGCTATAGTAATCTACAATTTACATGATTAAGAGGTCCTTAAAGGCTGTCCCTAGTGGGTTGCACCAAACTGACAGTTTTAAATGATTCACTCAGCAGAAAAACACCGAATGAAATAGCAGGATGAAAATAGCTTTGAGTAATTTCCCAGTACCAGAAACATCTCCTAGTGATTGTTTTCATTATTCAGGTGGTTACTACCTTAACTGTCTTTAAAGAACAACTAAAAATTCATTTCAGTTCCCTTAAAGTCCAGCTCTGTGAAATGTTTGGTTATTTTCTGAGCTAACTGCATCCAAATGAGCATTTATTTCAACTAAAATAATCTTTCTTCTCATAATCCTCTGCCACAGTCAAATTCAGGAATGTAAGAAAGCAGTTCCCATTTCTCATCGCTGCTAGTGACAACAGACAAGGACATAAGGGCATTTCCTGGAGATTAGAGTTCATTCCAGCTACTGAAACCAGTAACGTGGAAATTATCAATGTAGTTCTCTCTCCATCCCTGAAGATAAACAGCTACAGCATGTGTAGATAGTGGTCTTCTCAAAAAAGTATCCTGCCAAGAGCAGGGTGGGGCCAACTCATTTTCACTTACTAGTTGTTTGACCTTGGGAAGTTACTAAAGTTCTCTGAACCTCAGTTTCCTCATCTACAAAATGGGAATGATATTATGCAAATAATAATGCCTCTCCTATTTTCACCTCAGAGTTGCTGCTAAGTTCAAAAGATAATGCGATGTTTGCCAAGAGGTTTTTAAAAGCTGTGCCATGGTAAATTGCTAGAAATATTAATCGTCTTGGGTTACAAAAGGATGCAGTTAATTCATCTGACTTCACTGAATTATATTTCAGTTACCATAGTCTGATTACTTGTTGATGAGAACTATGTCAACTTAATCATTGTTTTACATGTGTGCAGATCAAACAAATTACCATTGCCATGTGACAATTTTCAGTGAATTACTTTCCATTATATTATGAGTTTGGAACCAAAAATTCTAGAGTTAAATCTCAAATCTGTCATTTACTAGCTGTATAACATGGCATAAACCAATTAATCCTTCACTTCCTCACATGTAATGGTTTGTAAATCATGTAGGGTATTGCCATGAAGATCAAATGACATAATGTAAAGTGCACCATATATAGTGAATAAATGTTAGGGTTTTACAAAGGCATCACCAACATACTTAGAATTACCTCTAATTTCATTTTCTTAAACTTCCCAGAGCAGAGATGGTCCAAATGCCATTATGCTTTGAATGAACAACCACCAAACAATGAATGATAATGATCATGGTCTTAAGGCTGCTAAAATTATATATATTAAATATATATCAATCAGTATGTAAACTTGCTTACTCAATTCTAATATTTGTCCTGATTGATTGCTTTTCATTTAAAATTCTTGTCCTGCCAACATTCTGATTCCACAAGAAGAACCCACAGTTAATTGAGCCCATAATAATAGTAAGCCAGTACCAAAGTAATTATTATTTTTTCACATAGAAGAAAATGCCGCAAATGCCCACCACAGTTAAATATATACAGGCATTCTTCCTTGATATCTTGCAGAATCAGACTAAACATAACAGCTGAAGCATAAAAACCCACTTTCTCCCTGAAGGATCTATTTTAGTTGGGCTTGGATTTCTACCAAACACCATTTGGCTATATTTTACTAACCACATATTGTCTGTTGCCGTCCTCTGTGAGTCCACCCACAGAAATTTGAATGCTTCCATTCACGGTAAACCACCAGCATCAATGCAAGCACAGCAACAATTCCACAGCCAGTCCTGGATCTTAGGACTCTAAAGAGAAGAAATCAAAAGGCCTTCAGAATATAACTTATTGACACATACAGTTTTACCTATGTATAGACTATGTTATGTCTATACAGGCAAGCAGGTTGATCAAAATTCTTTTTTAGTACCTCTGTAATCCAGCAAAGGCTCGGATACTCGCCACTTGCAAAAGCCAATAACAAGGATGAGGTGTAGTGAAAGGAAAGTAATTTTTGCCAGAGCTACCAGTGGGGAAACGGGCAATGGTCGTGCCTAAAAGAAACCATTTCAAAGTCTTGGACTGAGGGTAGGGGTTTAAAAAGGGATTCGGTATGAAGGACATGCAGGGGTGTTAAGGAGGTGCTGGTCAGCATGATGACTATCTTGAATTATTGCTCCACCTAGCGAACGGGTTGGCATTATTTTTTATTTTATTTTATTTATTTATTTTTTTTGAGACAGTCTCACTCTGTTGCCCAGGTTAGGTGCCATGGTGTCAGCCTAGATCACGGCAACCTCAAATTCCTGGGCTCAAAGATCCTCCTGCCTTGGCCTCCCAAGTAGCTTGGACTACAGCCGTGCACCACCATGCCCGGCTAATTTTTCTATTTGTAGTTGCTTGGTTAATATTTTTTCTATTTTTAGTAGAGATGGAGTCTCAATCTTGCTTAGGCTGGTCTTGAACTGCTGATCTCAAGTGATCCTCTGGTCTCGGCCTCCCAGAGTGCCAGGATTACAGGCGTGAGCCACTGCACGCAGCTTGGGTTGGCATTATCTTGAAGGCTGTTTATCTATAGATTAACTGTGGCCTTGAGGTATTCTGGTGGGGATCTGGATTGTTTCAAGACTCAGTCTCTGGAACTTCTAAACAAGGACATAATTAGATGGTGAAACTTGTGCAAGAGAGTGCCTGGTGGAAAGAAGGAAGGTAAATGTCACTATTTCCTCATTATGAAATGGGCAGGAAAACGAGACACTGAAAAACAAGACACTGGTTTCACCTCTACATAATTGTGATCAAATTAATGTCAAAAAATATTTTTGAGGACTTTTTTGGTCATAAGATAGCAAGATGGCATTGATATTTTGGGCTTGACCAGAGTGCTAATATTTTGGGTGTTTACATCCCTCAAATGATTACAAAACAATTAATCTCCATAATATAGAAACTTGGTCACATTTACTATACCTGACATTCATATACTTGCCAAGGAAGCATCTAGTTTAAAGTAAAAATCAATATTGTATCTTTATGTGTTTCTAGTGAAAATATTTTATGTTTTTAAGGTATTTTTAGGACAAATTTAAGAGAATGTTTTATTTCATGCTTTCTGTCTTTCTTCATTCTTTCCCCAAATGGGCATGATTGTACAATGACCAAAATGTTTCTTTCATGGTTGCAAAAATAAACTCCCCTCACTCCCATGCACCCACAGGCACACACACATACACACGTTTTCTCTCTACTCTCAAAACCCATCACAAGCCTGCATTTACTCAAACTCAACATCTCTAACATCAAGTATAACTTATGCAAAGTAAAATACACCGGTCTTAAATGTATAATTCCATTAGTTTTGGTGGATGCAGATGCCATGTGTCTCTAACTTCTTCAAAACACGAAACATTTCTGTCATCCTAGAAGGTTTCTTCATGCCCCTTCCCAATCAATCCCACCTTTCCTCCCCACTCACACACAAAGGCAGCCGCTGCTCTGGTTTCTGTCACCATGGATTAGTTTTATCTCTTCTAGAACTTCCTCTAAATGGGATCATACAGTGAGTACGTAAGTACTCTTTTTGTATATTGTGTATTCTTTCACTCAGCATGTTTTTTGAGATTCATGTTGTTGGGCAAACTACAAGGGTTTATTTTATTACTAAGTAGTAGTTTTCCATTATATGAATATTTCATAGTTTGTTTATCCATTTTCCTCATGGTAGACTGATTGGGCATTATGAATAAAGCTTCTATGAACAATCCTGTACAAGGTTTTGTGGACATATGATTTTATTTCTCTTGGATAAATACTTAGAAGTTGATTTGCTACATCATAGAGTAGATGCAGGTTTAACTGCTAAAGTTAACTGCTATCTTAAGAAACTGCTAAACAGTTTTCCAAAGTGGTTGTACCATTTTTTTCTTTCCCCCAGCAATATATGGCTGTTTCTCTTGTTCCATATCCATGACAATATTGGTTTTGTCAGTCTTTTTAATTTTAGCCATTCTAGTAGTTGTGTATCTCATTGTAATTTTAATTTATCTTTCCCTGATAAATGTTTATGCTGAATACTTTTTCATGCGTTTATTAGTTATCCATCCATATACACATATATTAATATATATGTGTGTGTATTTGTAACATATCTGTTCAAGTCTTCTGCTGATATTAATATAGATATATGTGTGTGTTAATTGTCTTTTTACTGTTGAGTTCTCTGAGTTTTTTAATATATACAGAAAATGTCCTTTGTCAGATACATGTTTTGCAAATATTTTCTCCCAGTCTGTAGCTTACTTATGCATTTTCTTATTGGTGTTTTTTGATAAGAAGATTTTAATTTTAATAAAGTCTAATTCATTAATTTTATTTTTTTTTACATTTAGTACTATCTGTGTTTTCTCCATGTAATCTTTGCGTATCCTAAGTCTGTGAAGATATTTCCCTCTCTTTTCTTATAGAAGCTGTACAAATTTAGCTGTTCTGCTTGGGTCTATGAACCATCTTGAATTAATTTTTGTGTCTTGTGTGTCTGCATCACATGTGACTTACTACCCTGCTATGGTCTGGCTATGGTTTGTTTGTCCGCATCAGAACTCATGCTGAAATTCAATCCCCAAGGTGGCAGTGTTGAGAGGTGGGGGATAATGGGAGGTGATTGTATTTTAGGGACAGATCCCTCATGAATGGTGTGGTGCTATTCTCCTGGTAGTGAGTGAGTTCTTGCTCCCACAAGATTGGATCAGGTCTCTCAAGAACGAATTAGTTCCCGAGGGACTGAGTTGTTACAAAGCCAGAACACCCCTTAGGTTTTTTTTCCTCTTCCCACGTGTCCACTCATTCTTTGACCTTTTCCACCATATTGTGACACAGTACTAAAGCCATCACCAGAAGCCTGGGACATGCCCCTGAACTTCTCAGCCTGCAGAACCGTGAACTAAATAAACCTCTTTTCTTTATAAATTACCCAGTCTCAGGCATTCTTTTATAACAACACAAAACAGACTAAGACATATTCTTTAGTGAAAGCCCTTCCTTTCCAGGGGGTTCACTCTCTGTCTAAAGACTTGGGAAGAGCACAATTTCTATTTACTCAATACTTCACCACATACCAGTGTTTCTTGAACTAGAATAATTAGGCAAACGTTTTGGAAAGTGAATGCCAGAAAAAACACGTTATATAGAAAAGGGATAATTAACTTGTCAGGAGGCTGCAAGACTTACCAGGATCTAAGAATGTACAAAATTAAATAAGAAATACCCATCTGGGAAAACAGACATTTCTTAAAGATGTGGTTATGTCAATAAAAAAGAATCTTGTAAGAAAATTTTAAAGTGTAAAATACTCCAAAACAGCCCAGGGTTGATTAAACTTTGAAGGTCCACACATATTAAAGGTCCACTGGTATTAACGATTAGAGTTCAAAAAAGGGAAGCTATAGCGCCATATTACTCCTGCCTAGGAAAAACACTCTGAGAGTGGTGTTTTAATGTATTCTGTCCCAATCCTTCTCCAACTTAGAGTGTCTTGGAATCATAGGACTGTGTTTATACACGTGGAGGTGGGGGTGGCTGCTGGCCAACAGTGAGATTCCAAGGCCTCACCCCCATAGGCTCAGATTCATAGGTCTGGAGGAAGGTTTGAGAATCTTCATTTTCACAAGTGCAGGTGATCTGTGCTCACACTGTGAAACAGTGTCTGGCCACAAAGGGAAGCTTAAAGCATCGAAGTCCCCACTCCATTCAGCACTTTATCCCCAACCAAAATTTCTTTTACTCCATCTTAAAGCAAAAGCCTCTTCGATCTGTGTTAAACATCAAACACAAATGAAGAGTCCAAATGGATATACGACAGGGCCACCATGGGAGTAAGAGGAGATTTCATAGAGAATTTATGCTAACTATGAATATCATTAGTTGAGCATTTACTCTTTGTTGACACTATACTAATCACTTCTGATGTGTTATTGTTATTATAGTTAAGACTTACAGCAATCCTACAAAGTGGCTATCATTATCCCCCTTTAAAGATGAAGAAACCCAGTCCACAGAGATTAGAAGTGACTTACCAAAGTCAATTTTGATATAAGGATTTGGATCCAGATTAGTCTGATTGCAAAGAACATACTCTTTTTTTTTTTTTTTTTTTGAGACAGAGTCTCACTCTCTTGCCTGGGGCGAGTGCCGTGGCATCAGCCTAGCTCACAGCAACCTCAAACTCCTGGGCTCAAGCAATCCTACTGTCTCAGCCTCCCGAGTAGCTGGGACTACAGGCATGTGCCACCATGTCCGGCTAATTTTTTCTATATATATTTTTAGCTGTCCAATTAATTTGTTTCTATTTTTGGTAGAGACAGGGTCTCGCTCTTGCTCAGGCTGGTCACAAACTCCTGAGCTCAGGACGATCTGCCCGCCTCAGCCTCCTAGAGTGCTAGGATTACAGGCGTGAGTCACCACGCCCGGCCAAGAACATACTCTTAATATTTGAGATAAATTGTTTCTCAAACATATAAAAGTTTATACACAGAAATGACCAGGCCCAATTTTTATATGTGTATTGTAATATTTCTGAATTTTTCAAATTTTTCTCCAGTCTTTCTACCTACCAAATTGGCAGTTTTGGTGAGACCAGGGTACACATGCAGCTCCCAAAAGGAAGGAAGGCGTTCCACACCAATCAGAGCTGGCTGCAAACAGAATAATATCCATGTCTAAGTAGTGAACCCTGTGCTACCGGAAATATTCAAGGAGAGAAACTTCCCAGGTTTTTTGTAAGAGTGGATCCCTGCTTTAATTTCAGAATAAGAAAAAATGAATTTAGCAGTCCCTTCCAACTCTAAGATTTCAGTGATAGTCTGAAAATAATTTTTAAAGCCATCCAGGAAGTTTTCAGTGCTCTGGTTTGAAGTTGAGCTAATTCTTTTTATTCTGTTGGGAAATATTTCCTTTTAAGTGGCTTCCAAACTCTTGGATGAGCTTTGTTCCAGATGCTATGGTGAATAAACTGGCTGTATGCCAGCAGTAAGCATGGTGCAGCATGGTATATCTAGATTGTGTTTCTCTGACCACTGAGAACCACTGGCCTATGCCAGGCTGTTTTTGGCTTTCAATAGTTCACAAGGTAAGCTAAAATTTATTCCAGTGGAAAAGAGAGAGTGACTGAGAAACCCATCCTTTATGAGAAAAGAATCTCTGAATAGCCATGCAATGATGCTGGCTATTTGGCAAGCACTTATTCACCTGCTCTAGACTGCAGAGGAAATCAAGTGGACTTGCAAATCATGTGCATGTAATTAATTCAAGGTTCTGCTACTTACCTGCAACTATGATCGTGGTCAAATAACTTCAACTTGCTGTTTCTTCAGTTTCCTTGTCTGAAGTTTGGGGATGATAACAATATTTTAAGATTTAAGTGAGGTAGTCCTGTGAAGCATATAGCAAACTTTAGAGTGTACATGCAGCAAATACTCAATTCCTTCCTGTTCCCTTAAAAAAAGAGTTCCAAATATTTAAATTATAACCTTTTATTTATTTCTGTATTGGTTATCTATCACTACCATCCTGCATTTTTTCATTTATCCCTCCATCTAAATAGTTTCCCTTCTCATGTTTACCTAATGAAATCCCACCCATTAAAAGCACCTCCATCAAGTTATCTTCCAGTACCCTGGAAATATTTACTATTCTGTCCTCCTATTGCATTATCTTTGTAGTCCATAATAGAACGTCACATTAAAACTTGCAGCATAGTTAGGGCTTTACGTTGCTTACCTCTTCTGCTTGCATATTGTAAGCACGCTGAGGACAGGAATTGGTTATCTTTCTTCTCTGTGCCTCACAATTAACTACTAGATCCTTTATTTCTTGATTAAATAAACTCATAAGAGAAAAACAATCTCAAAAATGTGATTTAGGTTATTAGCCTTTCACAAAAAGTCATGCTAAATAATCTAATCCAGAAGATTTAGGAAGGGTCATGATAATTTTAGGTATGTTATATAATTTTCAAAAGGCAAAGTCTGGAGCTGGTGGAAAGGTGATGTACAAATAAACAAATAAAAGAACTCTAAGGTGACTTTGACAGTACAGGAGATGATCTTGCATCACTGAATCCACATGTGTTTCGGTTAAGTTCTGAAGAGGATTTAAGAGCCAGAGTCTCAGGCCAGGACCCGCTGAACACCACTATGCTCAGCAAGATTCTGAGTCACCTCTGTAGAGAATAAATATAGGAAAGAAAACAGTGGCATTCCATGAATTCAGTGAAATCAGCCAGTCAATCACCTGCTAAAATGACCATTTGTCTGGAGTGGTTTTAAGCCCTATAGTAGACGGTTAATAGAGTCCATTTTTAATTCAGACATTGCTGCATTTGAGTCTCAACTCAACAACTTGCTGACTGTATGGGCTTAGGAAAGTCATTTAGCTTTCTGTGCCTTTCTTCCCCTTTATAATATTGGGGTATTAATAGCACCATTTTGATAAGGCTATCATGAAAATTCACATCAAATGGGAAATTAATGTCTAGTGATTAGCACAGTGGTTATTGTACTTAATACATCAATAAATATTAGAAAGAACTACTGTTTAATCTCTCTGTGGCTCCAATTCCATTCAAGTAGAATGGACGCCATAATAGAATCTACTTCAGAAGGTTGTTGTGAGGATTATATGGGAGGACATGTCCTGGTACATAGTAAGTGCTATGAGAATGTGCTGTTGCAGCCATTAATATTAAAATAACCATTTTAATACATAGAGCACTTCATTTAACACCGACATAGAAGGCCTAGGGCCATTTCTAGAGTGGGTGCAAATCAGAACCCCAAAGCTACAGTTTGATAGATACAGTTCTTGAGTTGATCTTTGAAGGATTTTCTAGGTAGGAAATAATCTAGAGTCAACCCATACACATAATCTTGAACTAGGATCCGTAGCCAATCTTTTTTCATCTCAGTATTGGCCTTTTCTGCTGAATATACTACACACTCCTGAGGACAAGACCATGTCATCCTTGCTCATCTGCAGTGTTGATAAGACTGGGGAGAAGAGAGGACTGTTGTTGTCTAAGATTTCTGGCTGCATTTGGGAATGCAAGGCAGAGGGATAGGTTAAAATCAACTGACTTTTGTAAGAAAGATATGTTGTAGTTCCTTACATATTAATTCACGTTTATTCTCATTTAATCCCCAACAACTTTGAAATATAGATTTGCAAACCATATTTCTCCTTGAATTTACAGATAGGGAAGCTGAGACTTAGAAGGGTTGAAATATCACCCAAACATTCATAGGCTGTAAATAGTCAACATGGGACTGGAATCAGGTCTTTTCTAATTCTAAGATCAGATGTCCTTCAACTATATCATCAAACATCCAAAGTTTAAATTTGTGCTTCTTCATCCAGTGTCTGCTTCTCAAAGTTGTTCTCAGGATTACTATACAACATATTTGAGAGCACCTCACTCCGAACCTGACATTGAAGATGTTCTTAAATTATGAGCTAAATCTGAATCTAAGTGGCTGAAGGGCAGTAGGATACGGTAATATTTAGTTAAACAAAATGTTCTCAAACGGAAACTTCCAGTTACCTATATTTCCTGGTTAACTAAGGACTAACCAAAACTTATTTTTTAAATTTATTGTAGACAATGATTTTTGTTTGTTTGTTTGTTTGTTGTTTAATCACAGTCACTCAGTTGGAATGTTTGTTTGTTTTTTTAATAATGAGTCATCTACCTTCCTGCCTTAAGTGCTCAACTCCAGTGCATTTTTTTCAAGGCTTAAAGCTTTATTTTAATGTTTCTAAGTATTAGTAATTCTGAATTATGTTACCCAAAATTATATATAAAAAAATGTAAACATTTGAGATTAGTGTGAACATGTCTCGAGGTCCATCCTTTGTTTTAATATATATAAATCTGAAATTAATTTGTTTGTTTGGATCGGCTTTCTACACATGCTATGAAAAAAAATCTAGGCAATTAACAGTTTAGTTTGGTTAGTTTAAGATAATTAATCAAACTTTAATATGCTAAACAGAGAGAAGCCAAAGCAGAACATTTCCAAAAATGGTTCATTAACATTGCATGTGTTTTTACTTGGAAGATGTTGTTTTGATTTTGCACATTCAGAACCCCAACCTTGAATTAAATTATTGTTAAAGCTCAGGATATATGTTCTCAATAATAAAAGCCTCCTAGAGACTATGCAGTTACTTTGGTTTTGAAAAGAAAACTAATTGATTTGAAATTTAAAACCTCAAAAGTTTTCACTTGGATCCATCATTTTTCTAACTTCTAGGAATCGTGCTGTGGGTAGGTCCAAAGGGCAAAAATGAATAGAGATTGATTTCTCTGTACTCAAACCATACATTGGCTGAATAGCAGGAAGATTCTCTGCAGGACTTTAGTGAAAGGAAGGAAGGAAAGAAGGAAGGGAAGAGGGAGAAGGAAAGAGAGATACAGGGGAAAAAAAGAAAAATCAGAAAGAGAACAGAAGAAAAAGCAGAAAAAAAGAAAAACTTATTTAAAAATGTTCATGTATAACCTCTAGTACCTGAGATAATCATGATTTCTGATATTCTTCAAAGGGACTTTATAAACTAGTTACTCTCAAAGTATGGTTCCAGAACCAGCAGCATCAATGTCACCTGGGAACTTATTAGAGAAGCAAATTTTTACTTTCCATCCAAGATATACGGAATTAAAAACCTCAGAGGTGGGGCCCAAAAATATGTGTTTTTAAAAGTCCCCACGTAATTTCGATACACCGTAAAATTTAAGAACTAAAGAAATTTAAAACATAACTGCAAGACAATAAGGAGTGTTACATCCTGGATGTTAATTAAGACCACTTCAGAATCTCAGATCTTGGGCTGGAACAACATTTTCCAGCAGAATTTCTCTGCTTATTGGGGCATAAGCCAAAATGAATGCAGGTACTTGGGTAACCTGTACCTTGGGTACCCTAGAACAGGGTACCTTGGGTAACCTGTTCTAGTCTGATTGGGGTTAATGTTAGAAGCACAGTATCAGTGAACAAACTCTAATTGAAATAAAATAAAAACAAAGCATCACATGAACAACCACCACCATAACAAAAGATAGCATCAAAAACTAAGATTTGTCCATGGTCATCACAGATGAATTCTCCTGGATACAGACTTCTTTCCAATGGGCTCCCTTTGATGGCCTAAGTCCCCACTCCACATTTTCTTTCTTACAGTGGTGGACAAGCTCCAACCAGTCGTAAAAAATAAAGCCTTGCAATACAAGATTTGATATTGTCACAACCTTCCTAGAAGTAGCAGTCCCAGCTGGAAAACAAGCAGCTCTCCTCATACGAGTTTATGTATGAGCCCTGTGCTGTGCCTGCAACCAGGGGCACTGGTGAGTATCCTGGCCCTAAAGTCCTCCAAGAGGACTCAACTTATATATCTGTAAAAATGGCAAGATGACCTGATTTTACCTAAGCTTCACCAACCTGCAGTTCTATATGAGATCATATTGTAAATAATATTTTAAATTCCTTGGCCCAATTTGCATAACACATACCCCAGCCATGTGAAAATTCACTCCTATCTCTTACTCACCTCCCACTGGGTATGTGTAGAAATTCACATGATGTTCCATGATCGTCCGGCAGGTACATATGTTCTTATGTTCTTCTGCTCCCTATCATCATGGAAATCCATTGCCACTGTGGCAAATTACTTCTATGACAATTCTGCTTCCCAAAGTCCCCAGACTCATAAACTTAGAGGTTGCTATCATGGCAGATAAATACTCTGTCTTTTCTTGCTTTCTACCATGGACTAGTCCAAGGCACAATTTCTTCCTGTAGTCCATCTAGAAGAGTTTCAAATACTCAGCTGTCACTGTGAAGAAATATGCCTGCTTGTTTTAAAGTGGGGGTGGCACAGTGACACATCACTTTCCATAACTTCGCATCCTCCTTTCCTCCCTTCTTTGTAAAAAGGTAGCTTATACTTTCTTTCCTGGTAAGGCCTTGACATATCCATCCTTTTCCAGAACTTTGGATTCTAGGAAACATCAGCTAAAAAGTTACGCTGTGTGTTCCACAGGAAGTGGGACTGGCCTTTTCCCCACTTTTTTGCAATCTGTTTAACTTATATCCCATGTCTCAGGGAATCCCTCTTTCAGAATCTATTAATACTTGCTGTTCCTCTCTTCTAGGGCTTCAACATAAACCCAGAGTGAGGGACCAAACTCTGAAAAAGATGCCGTGTTTCAGTAACCAGGCTAACTTCGCCCCCCTTTCTCACAATTAAAAAAAAAGAAAAATTCTCACATGCCCATGCTCCTCAGTCTCCTTAAACTACGGAGAAAGGTCAATCTTTTATAAATTGGTTTTTAGAAACACAATCACCAGTTTCTTGGATGGTTTCTGCCATATCTGAATCCTAACTTAGGTCTAATATCTCATATTCAGGACTAAGGAAACAATAGATGGTACATAAGAGATGCTTAAAAAATGAATTTTCTTCTCACCACTTACAAATGTCTATTAATTTACAGTCTGGAGCAGAGTGCAAAAACTGCTGGGCCACAGGGCACATAAGGGTGTTCAGCTCTCATAGTGTGTATTTTCAAATTTTGAATTAATTTCCACCATTAAAAAGCACGAGATGTCACATGAAATTTGGGATTTCTGAATTTTCTTGAAAAATTGGAACTAGTATAAAAGGGAAAGAATTTGTTGAAGCTCGATAAACCACTTTTCCTTTCAGGCTGGGGATGGTTCTCTATGTGGCCACTTCATTTATTTATATTGTCTGCCTGGCCTGGTTGACGTTTGAGTTTGTAATCCCTTATTTACAGAATACTTTTGGTGTATTATATTATGTGCTTGATACAATAATACTATGAAGGAAAACAGGGATCACTATCTGATTCAGAAATTCTTTTTCAGGGCAGTTTTACCTGGCTTGCCAAAGGATGCAGAGACAGTAAGTGGCAGCCAAGGGGCTTCTGTATTGAGGTGGATGATGATGTATTTAAGTCTGAAGACAAATTGCAGGCAATAATAGGATAAGGGTGTGTATGTGTGACTGAAAAATCTCTTGTACTCATTGAATGTCGAATGATCCTAGAGGTCATCTGGTGCTGTCCCAATCCCACCCCAACAAGTGAGGAAGCTGATTCCTAGAGATGTGAATTGAGTGTGCAAGATCCCCCAAAGAGGTGAGTGTTTGATTCTGCTGGGAGACACCACAGTGAGATTTACATTTAAGCTTAATTTATTAAGAATATATTGTACTTTCTATATATTTCCGATGGGCTTCCTTTGACAGCCTAAGTCCCTACAAGGCACTATTCACAGACTCTACATACATTATTAATTCATTTAAATCTTACAAAAACCTATGAGGTAAATGACATCATTATTTGCCATTCTACATATAAGGAAAGTGAGAAGCAAAGAAATTAAATATGCTACCCAGATCACCCATATGGCAAGGGTAGTACTGGGATTTGAACCCAGGGTTTGCAGATGAAAACACTACACTGCAGGTTAGAAGCTTTAACACAGTGAAGGGGAAAAAGGACATTCCAGATTATGAGGATGCTGTGAGGCTGAGAATTATGAGGAATAAGAGTTTGGCACATTTGTGAATTCTGAATAGACTGTGTGATGTGAAGCAAGGAGTTGAAAGTGACAAGATGGAAAAGATGGGGTTGTTAGAGGTCACGATGCACCTTTAAAAGGCTACAGAGCATGCACACCATTTGATTAAAAGGACTGCTTCCTTCTGGAAGTGTTCATTGAGCCCCCCACATTGGCATTTCTCCTGTGTGCTTTCATACATATCTACCCCAAGCATGGCACTGGGCATGTGGCATTATAATTGCCTGTGCACTTCCCTGCCTAGCTAACAAGTCCATGAGCTCTTTGAGAAGAGAGTCTATGTTTTATTTGCTATTTTGTTCTCAATGTTATGTCTGGCATATAGTCAATGCTTAGTCAATGTTTGTTGAACCACAAAAATAATTGGACAATATGTGCAAAGCCATTGCATACCTAATCCCTTGTTCCTGTCTTTAATACATGGTGTCCCCTTCTGCTTTCCAAATGGTACTAGGCCCCTTGGTTTTTTGTTTAACTAATGAATTGTACATTGTTTTCTCTCCTCTGAATAACCATTACAATGTACATGCTTGCTCAAGACATGAGTGCTCAGATACCATAAATAGCTGCACTGCACATTTCTGTGACTGGCTTCACAGGAGTGAATGGGACAGCAATCTGGGCTAAATTTCCCAGAGTCTTCAGTTCTTGCATTCCTTCGTTAATACAACAGTAATTTATTGAGCCTCCTTTAGGTGCCAGATACTCTCACATTATGTCTAAAATCTTAGTTTGGGCATTATTTTATAAGTAGCAGGAAAGTACTTAAGGTTTTTAAAAGCGGTGTGATGTGATTAATTTGCATTTTCCAGCAGGGTTTGGAAGATGTAATAGAAGGTCCAGACAAGAAGCATAAAGTCCAGTCTAAAGGCCATTGTAACAATTCAGTAGACCAGTGCAAAAGGCAGAGCCAGCTCAGTGGCTTTGCAAAGAAGAAGCAGTTACAGTCCCTCTGGACATTGCAAATGTGAAAGTCCCAGGATGAAAATAGAGCAGAAAGTGTCAGCATTTTCTAACCTGGGAGAAAAGGGTTCCAGTGTTGTCACTCAAAGAAATAGGAGCTGCTTAAGAAGAAGTAAATTTTGAAAATCATAGAGGTAACTTGCATTGGCATATTGAGCATCTGTATGTCTATTGAATGTCCAGGTAAAGATGCATGGCAGATAGATATACAGGGCTGAGGCTTAAGAAGAAAATCAGGGTTGAGATCTGCTTAGGGAACGTAAGTCCAGAGGTAATCCCTGAAGTCCTGGGAACACTTGAGACAGACCAGTATGAGTTGAGGAGAAGAGAGGAGGGGAGAGCAGGAAAAGGGGATGAGGGGATGGGAGGGAGAGGAGAGGAGATGAAGGAGGGCATCACTGGAAACAGAGCTTAGGGGATAGCACCAATTTGATGAAGTGCTATAGGAACCTGAGGAGGAGCCAGAACGTACACAGAGTTCAAAGAACCAGGAAAAAAATGTATCATGCAAGCTTAGGGGAAAAAAAGAGTTTTAAGAAAGTTGGAGTGGTTGGTCAATAGAAGCATCAAACTGCAGAAAATTCAAATGATATCAACTTTGGGGAATTAAAAAAAAAAAAGATATCCAATTTATTGATAGCAGATACTTGATTCGCTTTTCCAAAGCAGATTTTCAAGGATGGTGGAGATGGGGAAAGCAGGAATCAGCCAGCATCTAAGGAGTGAAATGGGGGTGGGGAGGCAAGGACAGTAAGTCAATTCTACTATTTCAAGAACGACGGTCATGAGGGGAAGGAAGAGGAGGAAGGCTGAGGGAGATTTTTAATGTCAACGATATTTGGACATGTTTGTCAGCCGAGTAGAAGAAACCATTAAAGAAGGAGTAGCTGCGGAGGCAAGACAGAGACAGTCTTTGCCTTTGAAATGCCACAGAGGGAAGAAAGGATGGGTGTGGACTGATCTATGATCCAGAGGAATGGGGAAGGAAATAGAGTTTGTGCCTGAAAGCCTCCATTAATTTTCTCAGCAGAGTAAACATTCTAGACAGCCTTGGCATCAATGCACACTAGAAGCTAGGGAGTCGGCGGAAATAATATTTTTTTAAGACACTAGACCAAAAAACCCTAATTGCCTTGCTTAATAAGGCCACGGGGACCTGACAAATATCAAAAAGATTAAGAAAGGCTGGAGGAAGAGGGCAGAGAGATAAAGATGGTGGGAGCTGAAGTGAAAAGAAGAGACAGAAGAGAGAAAACGTGGAGGAGGAGGAAAGAGACAGAGGGAAGGAGAGAAGGAGGAGGCAGAGCCAGATAAGGGGCGGGAGGAAGGGGTAGGGGAGTAAGAGAGATGCTGCAGAAAGAAAGAGAGATTTCCAGCTCAGAAAATTGAAAAGTCTCATTTTGCGCTTAAAATCCTAGAAAGGGAAAACTAAACAAAGACCTAAACTCTTAAACCCTCTGGTTGACCAGCTGGCTTTCCACCAATGATAAATTCTAGGCCAGGGGTTTGGTCAAAGACAATGCAAGCCAAGGAGAAAATTTAGATCACTCAAGTAAATATATTCCCAGGCTGGAAAGTTGCAGAGTAGTTCACAGGGGAAATCATGACAAATCTTGCTTGTAGTTGCAGTGCACATTATTTAAAGGGTCAGAAATAGAAACATGATAAGGTATAATTTTCCTGTCTTCTTACTACAAATAAATTCATACAGTGAATATGTCTTTCTGAGCAGATATGAGACCTTTGCCAGGCTGCGATGATTTGTTTTTCCTTTGGAGTGCATTCTAGCCTCAAGCAGATCCCGAGGTGGCCCTAGTTCATTTGACAATTGCTGTCAGTTTCACGCTCTGTCCAAGGTGAAGATTGTTCTTGTGGTTGCTCCTCAGAGGCCCTGTGGGGAACTGTGTCTTGCTTTAACTCTGCTACTCTCTCTTAGACCCAAGTGAGTGCTGCCCTGGACATCGATTGACCTCAGACAATTATGGGATGGGATTGGGTATTGTCCATCTTCCTGACACTTGGGCATTTGTTCCCAAATGTTGGTTGTATCTGCAGTTCCACGTTTTGAAACGTAGGGTTATTAAAGTAAGTACTTTCCTTACCACTAGACATACTTCAATCATATAGTGAGGATCGGAATCAGCATAGTATAGTTAAAGGATCAAGCTGGATGGGTTGTAGAGTCAAATATACTGCACTTGGGTTTGAATCTACTTACTAGCAATATGACCTTAGGCAATTAAGTTCTCAAAGCCTCAGCTTCTGTGTCTGTAAAATATTGCCAATGTTAGTATCTATCTCAGAGAGTTATCATAAGGACAAAAACCATATGAAGAATTTGAGTGTTACAGTGGCTTGAATGGTATGTGCCCTGCCAAAAATTTAAGGCCACCTAGAACCTCAGAATGTGACCTTATTTGGAAACAAGGTTTTTGCAGGTATAATTAAAATGAGGTCATACTGGATTAGGGTGGGCCCTAAATCCAATGACTGCTAACTTTATAAGAAGAGGAAAGGACCCACAGAAACAGAAAGAAGAAAGCCATGTGTAACACAAGTGGAGACTGTAGTTACGCTGACACAAGTGAAGGAACCCGTCGGGTCACCAGAATCTGGAATGAGCAAGGAAGAATTCTTTCCTGCAATCTCCAGAAGGAATGTGGCCCTGCTGACACTTTGGTTTCAGGCTTCTGGCTGCCTCTAGAACCGTGAAAGAATAAATTTTTGTTGTTTTAAGGCACTAATGAATTCATCCATTTGATAAACACCCATTAAGCAATTACTGTGAACCAGTCAGTATATAAAGAACCAAGTAAACAGTAGTAAATAAAATAAAGGCCGTCTTCTCATAAAATAAACTTTCTGGCGAGAGGAAAACACAGATAAACAAGTAGGCAAGTGAATATATTAATATAATATGTCAGATGCTGGTAAGTGCTATGAAAACAAAATAGGGCAGGATGGTGCTATGCAGAGCTGGGCAGGGTGAACTGCGTATCAGTGGTTCAGGGCAGGTCTCCCTGATGAGGTGATTTTCTAAGTGACATGAATGTAGTAAAAGAAAAAGTTCTTTTGACATTTGGAAGATGAGGCGAAAGAAGAAATAAGGGCTCAGTCATCTATAGCCTTGTAAGTTGTAAGTCAGACTTTTACACTGAGTGAGACAGGAAACCATCAAAGGATTCAGAATAGAGGAGAGCATGATCTGCCTTATACTTTAAAAGGCTCTCTCTAGCTGCTATTTCGAGAACAGATTTTAAGTGGGTAACTTGGAAACAAGATCAGGTAGGACGCAATTCCAAGAAGTCCAGGCTAAATATGACTTCTCACTCCTTTCTCCTCTTTCTTCAGACCCATGATAAAAAGGCCAATGGAAGTGAAAACATTCATTAGAATTTACCAGAGTCTATTTAGGTTTTGCAGAGAAAGCCAACTGGAATGCTTTATGAATTGTGGTTTCTGAGAGAAAGAGAAATCAAGGAACACTTCAAGTTTTACTGAGATAGGAAAGACTGGAGGAGTGGAGAAAGGAGATGGGTTAAATGTGAGGAATCAGCAAGCCATGAGTACAGAACTGATGAAATTCCCTCCCCCTGCCACCCTGACCTAGCTATCAGCTGGCGGAACCATTGCCAACCATGTCGGGCGATGTTAAGGGAATTCAACTATTCTATAAAACCTTCAGAGGCCCAGCTGTGCCTTCCGAAAGCACACTGTCTTAAATATGTATTTAAATTCATTGTTATATTATCATGTAGCCACTTAGAACATCAAGTACATGATGTTCCCCCCCGCCCCAAACGAAAGCACAAAAGGAACTGTAGCACCTTTTTTATCATTGCCCTTTAATTCCCACCTGCATGCAGGAGCTGTGCCAGGTAAAGCTGGCAGACTATTTTAAATGAGGCAGACCTCCCAAAACTCACCCCAGCCAGACCCCTATCTACAAAGGCAAAGTTTACAGGAGTGACAGGGCCAAGGTGCTGAAGATTCAGAGCATCTTGGATTATCACTGAATTCTTTCATCTGCTTCTCTGAAACAGTAAAGCCACAAAGCTCTCTTTTTTACCAAAGTTGCCAAACCCTTTTATTTGACAAAACGGTCTACAAAAAGAGAATAAACAGTTAACAAATAAAATATTTCCAATGCTTTTATGGGAGAGCTGGAGAAGGAGGAGGGAGAGGGTAGATTACAGAGCATGATTTTTCACACCAACCCTGTCTTTAGTAGATGACTCCTTCAAACATGAGAAATTCTTCAGGGAAGCAGGGCTACCAGTACACAAGGCCCTAGGTGGTAACCTTTTACAACTCCCCCTGCAAAAAAAAAAAAAAAAAGGATAGAGAACCAGGGATCTGCTTAGAAACATATGTTCTTGGGAGTCTTGCAAGTCTCACTCTAAACTCTGAGCCAACCCAGCTGCAAGGGAGCAGAGGTCAGGACTTCACAGAAAGCCAGATGCTGCAGCGAGCACATATTGTTTTACAGACATATGTGTGTATGGATATGTGCAGCGTATAAATATATACTTGGACGTGTGTGTATATATTGGCAAACACCCCTCCCAGCTTCCCATCCTTTTAGGTAAACTGAAGGAGGAAGGGAAGATTTCCTGTGAAAACAACTTGTAACCCCGCGCATCTGGTTAATGTGTTTGGCCAGATTCAATGTAACCAAATGAAAAGGGGGAGTAGGAAGAAGCTTTTGTGATGAGACAACTTCACATAGAATATTCTAACTTGATTCAATTTCTGACTGCTATTTTCGGCACTGTTAGATACTACGTGCAATGTAGAAATCATGAAAGGACCAGTCACTCTTATCCATTCATAAGCAGCATGACTTTATTTAACCTCTCTGGTGAAATGACTGAGTGGGAGTATCCCCTCTGCTACCCTCTAATACAGCAGATCCCTAACAGAGATACCAGCAAAATGACACGGCAGAGAGAGCAGCGGGCTGGGAACTCAGTCCCAGCTCTACCCCTAGTTTGCTGTGTTACTGTGGCCAGTTGATCTCATCTTTCTTCTCCATCCCCTAAACTATCCCTAGAAAAGAGATAGTTTCCTCACTGCAGGGAACATTGGCCACGTTCCCCGCACCTCACCTGTGAAATAAGGTGGTTGGATTAGAAAACGGGTCACAAAAAACTGCCTGTAAAAGGACTGAGTGGGTTCCATGTATTCCAACAGGGAGCGAGTTCCCTGTCACCTCTGGCCCACTACTGCCTTGTGATAATCTGGTCTGTTCTACTTTTTCAAAGAAATATGGCCATCTGTATTCTTATATGAGACTGAGCAATTCTTAAAATGTTGTGAAGGACAAACAAAACACATCTGGGTGTCCAGTTTTTGCCCACAGGCAGCCAGTTTGCCATATCAGAATTAGATGACTCATAAAGTTTCTCGTAGTTTGAATAATGGTTGAGTTTTTGAGTTTTTGGCACAGATGTCCCAAGAAAACCCACATATCTCCTGCTGCTGGAAGAAATTGTGCCAGTGAATTCTTGGTCCCTGGACTGGAGCTCTTTAAGGGTCACTCACCCCTTGTTCTAAGGCTCTTCTGAAGCCATTCCCCTAATTCCAAGACCAGAGGAATCTCCAGGCTGCCTGTGGCACTCACGACTCCACAGAAGTTGGCAACGCTGCCTAGAATTTACAAGAAGACATCTCCTGACCTGGTCAGTGAATTTTCTCTCAAAGCCTCTGACTCTATATCCAGCTACAGCTCTAGGGAAAACTCAAGAACTTTGATATAACTCAGCAGCACTCAGATCCCAGAAGATCTAAAAACATTTTGTGTATCAGAATTGTTAAAATAATTAATTGGGAGGCCATTCAGCTGAGGATCCTCTAACACCCTGTGTTCCTACATAAACAAAACAAAACCCAACTCAGCATGAATGGCCATAGCCTAGGAAAACAAAACTAAAGTTTTGCCAATCAGAAACTTCCAACTAGCCTCTAACTAGAGACTTTAAAGCTACTGCTTCTTTTTAACCAATCACACATTTTCTATGTCTTGCTTCTGTAAACACCTTATAAAAATTTCCCCTTCATGCCCCTTCAGTGGAGCCCCAATCTACCTGGAGTCTGGAACTGCCTGATTAATGAATTGCTGTCTGCTCAAATAAACTTTTTAAAATGTTAATGTGCCTAAGTTTAATTTTTAATGGTATTGAAAAATAAAGAAACAGAATCTAGCATTATAGAGTGTCCACCATGTGCCAAGCCTGATTCTGGGAGCTTTCACATAACCTAAGAAAAGCACACATAACATGTAAAAGTAGGCAGAATATTGTCACAAAAGAGAATAGCTGGATGAGATATAATGAGATATACAAGAGTGGTAGATATCTTCAAGAGATGATGTGTAAACTTTTTCTTTGTTTTTAATCCATATGTATTTTATTTAGGTCCTACCTGTTACATTCCATATCCCCAACATGCTTGCCTTCACACAGGTAAAGGCTAGAGAGACAAAGAGACATTGAAAAATGAATTATAAAAAATATTTAAGTAACTAAACAATGGATTGAAGAGGAAAAGTAAAGAGTTTCATAGAACCATGTGAGTGGGGGTTTCGTTTAGAACATTCTTTCCTCTTGTTTTTGTTAGCTAACTCCTACTCACTACAGAGAAATCAGCCATCTGGAGAGAGGAGAAACTAGAGGGCAAATTTCAATTACTGAGAGACTGAAGAGACATACAATGGAACAAGGAAGAGAGAAAGTGGTTTGAACTCAGAACAGAGAGGCAAGTGTGAGATGGAGTCCATCCTTTAGAGCATGTTAGTTAAGACTTTATTTGAAAGTCAATAGGAAGTCACTCAAGGTTTTAAGTAGTTTCTAGTAGGCGATTTGTTCCTTTTACTCTGAGTAGTCTTTCTTCATCATCCAGTGGGATAGAGTAGTGGTTTGGTCTAGGATGATTACAATGAAAATGGAGAGAAGTGGGTGAATTTTAGAAATATTTAAATTTGTAATTTTTATGTAAGCATAGGCCAGCCTAAACCATAGTATGTGTTTCACAATTTGTATAGCTTGATTTCATGTACTGTAATATTCCACATGCTTCCACATTCCCAATGTATAGATTTCCCCCTACTGAGTATTGGACAATTTAATGAATGCTATGGTTATGAATGTTGATATCTGATGACCTCTTCAAACTACTCTTCTATTGAAGTGAGGGACATCTTTCTACTTTTTGAATAATACTTCTTTCAACATCAACATCTTATGTCCAATACCTTACCAAGTTTTATAATGATTTCTTTATTTTAATTTATTTACAATAATGCCATTAGAGACATAAGGGAATACAATTGTAGAAAGAGCCAGGAGACAAATTGGATAAACAGATATGTTTTTTCCATAATCAGAATCGCCCCTCAACTTCAGTACCTAACTCTCTGTTACAGAGTTAAGCTTAGCTTACTCATTCCTTAGGATAAGTGTGTAACTCATCTGTGTAACTCTTATAATAGAGACAGCATATTCATTGGAGGAAAAAGAAGCAAGGCAAAAAAGAGGAGAGGAAACTTATCACACAATTATAAATACATGAATAAAGGCACCTCTGTTTTTATGCCCCCAAAATAATAAATAAAATATTTTGTTATATATTCCTGCAGTGTTTTGGGGAGGATATGTTTTAAATACTTCTTTTCTTTAATATAGTTTAAATATAATACTGTATACTTGCATAATAGTTTATATGTTTTTTCACAAATAGGTATTTCTCATATCATAAGCATTTCATTATACATTTTTTTTAATTTAAGAATATTATGGGGGTACAAATGTTTAGGTTACATATATTGCCTTTGCACTGCCCGAGTCAGAGCTACAAGCATGCCAATTCCCCAGACAGTGCACACTGCACCCATTAGATGTGAAAATACCCATCCCCTCCTCCCCCCTCCCACCTGCCAGACACCCAGTGAATGTTACTTCCATATTTGCACATAAGTGTTGATCAATTAGTACCAATGTTATGGTTAGTATATGTGGTGCTTGTTTTTCTGTTCTTGTGATACTTCACTTGAGAGAATGGGCTCCAGCTCCACCCAGGATAATACAAGAGGTGTTAGTACACCATTGTTTTTTGTGGCTGAGTAGTATTCCATGGTATACATATACCATATTTTATTAATCCACTCATGTATTGATGGGCACTTGGGTTGTTTCCACATCTTTGCAAATGTGAATTCTGCTTCTCTAAACATTTGAGTACAGATGTCTTTATTATAGACTGTCTTCTTTCTTTTGGATAGATGCCTAGTAGTAGAATTCCTGGATCAAATGGTAGTTCTACTTTTAGTTCGTTGAGGTATCTCCACATTACCTTCCATGGAGGTTGTACTAGTTTGCAGTCCCACCAGCAGAGTATGAGTTCTCATCTCTCCTCATTGACACCAGCATTTGTTGTTTTGGGTCTTTTTGATAAAAGCCATTCTAACTGGAGTGAAGTGATACCTCATTGTGGTTTCGATTTGCATTTCCCTAATGATTAGAGATGTTGAGCATTTTTTCATATGTTTCTTGGCCATTAGTCTATATTCTTTTGGAAAGTTTCTGTTCATGTCCTTTGCCCAATTTTTAATGGGATTGTTTGATTCTTTTTTTACTGATTTTCCTGAGTTCTATATGGATTGAAGTTATCAGTCCTTTAACAGATGTATAGCATGCAATATTTTTTCCCATTTTGTAGACTGTCTATTGGCTCTAGCGATAGATTCTTTGGCTATGTAGAAACTTTTTAATTTCATCAGTTCCCATTTATTTATCTTTTTTGAGCTGTGATTGCTTTCGGGGTCCTCTTAATAAATTCTTTGCCTAGGCCAATGTCTACAAGAGTTTTTCCAATATTTTATTCTGAAATTCTTGTGGTTCCATGCCTTAGGTTTAAGTCTGTTATCCATGGTGAGTTAATTTTTGTGAAAGGTGAGAGGTGGGGACCCTATTTCAGTCTTCTACATGTAGCTATCCAATTTTTCCAGCACCATTTATTGAATAAGGATTCTTTTCCCCTGTGTATGTTTTTGTCTGCATTGTCAAAGATCAGATGGCTATATGAAGATGATTTTATATCTGATTTCTCAGTCCTGTTCCATTGGTCTATGTCTCTGTTCTTGTGCCAGTACCATGCTGTTTTAGATACTATAGCCCTGTAATAGAGCTTGAAGTCTGATAAATTGATGACTCCTGATTTATTCTTTTTGCTTAAGGTTGCTTTACCTATATGAGGTCTTCTTTGAATCCATACAAAGCATAGAATTCTTTTTCCTAGACCTGTGAAAAATGATATTGGTATTTTAATGGGGATTACACTGGGTAGTATAGACATTTTAACAATATTGATTCTGCTGATCCATGAACATGTATGGTTTTCCATCTGTTTACACCCTCTGCTATTTCCTTCCTTAGTATTTCATAGTTCTCCCTGTAGAGGTCTTTCACCTCCTTAGTTAAATATATTTCTAGGTATTTTATTGTCTTTGTTGCTTTGTGAAAGGTATTGAGTCTTTGATTTGGTTCTCAGTTTGACTGTTGTTGGCGTATATGAATGCTACTGATTTGCATGCATTGATTTGTAACCTGAGACTTTGCTGAATTAATTTATCAATTCCAGCACTCTCTTGGCAGAATTTTTGGGGTTTTCTAGGTATAAGATCATATCGTCAGCACAGAGTGATAGTTTGACCTCTTCTGCCCCCATTTGGATGCCCTTGATTTCCTTCTCTTGTCTGATTGCTCTGGGTAGGAGTTCCAGCACTATGTTGAATAGAAGTGGTGTTAGAGGACAACCTTGTCTAGTTCCAGCTTTAAGTGAAAATGCTTTCAGTTTCTCCCTGTTCTGCATGATGTTGGCTGTGGGTTTGGCATATATGGTTTTTATCATTTTTAAGTAAGTCCTGTCTATGCCTATGTTATAAAGCATTCTTTTCATAAAAGGGTGCTGAATTTTGTCCAGTGCTTTTTCTGCATCTATTGAGAGGATCATATGATCTTTATTTTTACTTTTGTTTATGTGATGCACTACATTTATAGATTTGCATATGTTGAAACATCCTTGTATCTCTAGGATGAAGCTCATTTGGTCAGGATGGATTATTTTTTTGATAAGCAGCTTAAAATTGTATGTGCTAGGATTTTATTGAGAATTTTTTGTGTCTATATTCATAAGGAATATTGGCCTATAGTTTTCTTTATTCATTGTGTCCTTTTCTGGTTTTGGTATCAGGGTGATGTTGGCTTCATAAAATGTGTTGGGGAGGATTCCTTCCTTTTTGATGCTGTGGAATAATTTCTGCAGGATATATACCAGTTCTTCTTTGTAGGTCTTGTAGAATTCCGGTTTGAAACCATCTGATCCAGAACTTTTTTTTTAGGAAGATTTTTTATTGCTGCTTCAATTTTGGTACTTGATATTGGTCTGTTCAGAAGTTCTATTTCTTTCTGATTGAGCCTAAGGGGGCTGTGTCTTTCTAAGGATTTGTCTATATCCTGCACTTTTCAACTTTATGTGCATAAAAATTTTTATAGTATTCAGAGATGATATTTTGTATTTCTGTGGTATCAGTTGTAATTTCTCCTATTTCATTCCTGAATGAGTTTATTGGAGTCCTTTTTTTCCTGCTTCTGGTTAATCTAGTGAGAGGCATGTCAGTATTGTTTATCTTTTCAAAGAGCAGGTTTTTGTTTCACTAATCTTTCATATAGTTCTTTTGTTATCAATTTCATTTAGTTTTGCTCTGATCTTGGTCATTTCTTTGTTCTGTTGGATTTGGGATTGGTTTGTTCTTTTTTCAGTTATTTCAGTTGATTCACTAGACTGTTGATTTATGATTTTTCTGTCTTTTGGATGTAGGCATTTAAGGCGGCATTTAAGGTTATGGGTTTTCCTCTCAGGACTGCTTTCACTGTTTCCCACAGGTTTTGATAACTTGTGTTCCCTTTATCATTTAGTTCAAAGAATCTTTTGATTTCCTTCTTAATTTTCTCCTTGACCCAATAACTGTTCAGCAGTAGGTTGTTTAGTTTCCATGACTTCGTGTAGAGATGAGTGTTTCTGTTGGAGTTGATTTCTAATTTTATTCCCCTGAGAAGATCATGGTATAATTTCTATTTTTTTAAATTTGTTGAGATATGTTTTGTGGCCTAAGATGTTGTCAGTCTTAGAGAATGTACCATGAGCTGATGAGAATAATGTATATTCAATTGTTCTTGGTTAGAATGTTCTGTAAATGTCTGTTAGGCCAATTTGTTCTAAAGTTCTGTTCAAGTCCATTGTTTCTTTGTTTATTTTCTGTTTGGAAGATCTGTACTGTTCCGTTAGTGGGGTATTGAAGTCCCTGTGTATTACAGTGCAATTGTTTATCATTTGGTTTAGATCAAATGGGATTTTCTTTATGAATCTGGTTGCATCTCTGTTGGGTGCAAAAATATTTAGATTGTTATGTCTTCTTGTTGAATTTTTCCCTTTACCATTATATAGTGACCATCTTTGTCTTTTATTACTTTTATTGATATGAGAGCTGCTACAGCAGCTTTCTTTCGGTTTCCATTTGCATGGAATATTGTTTTCCATCCCTTCATCTTGAGTCAGAATGAGTCGTTGTGGGTTAGATGTGTTTCCTGAAGACAGCAGATACCTGGCTTGTGTATATTTATACATTCAGCCAGGCTATGTCTCTTCAGTGGACAGTTCAAGCCATTCACATTTATTGAAAGAATTGACAGCTGGGGTGAATTTCTGTTCATCCTGTTGAGTAGAACTTTGTTGCTTTGTTTTATGTTCTTGAGCCATTGTGGTATCTGGCCATTGACCTTTAGCCTTTGGATGACTTTATATTGGTGAGTGTCTATTGTGCTGATTCATGTGTAATGCAGTTCTGATTCATGTGTAATGCAGTTCTTCCTGAGCACAGGACAGGTCTTGTTTTTACAAATTCCCCCAGTGTTTGCCTGTCTGAGAAAGACTTTATTTTCCCCTCATATATGAAACTTATTTTTGCAAGATACAGAATTCTAGGCTGGGCATTATTCTGTTTGAGAAGACTGAGAACAGGACCCCAGTCCCCTCTAGCTTGTAAGGTCTCAGTTGAGAAGTCTGCAGTTAGTCTGATGTGTTTTTCTTTGTAAGTTACCTGCTGTTTTCACCTTACAGCTCATAGGAGGGCCTCTGTCATGTTTGGTTTGGCCAGTCTGATAACTAGGTGTTGTGGTGTTTTCCTCTTTGCAATGAATCTCCCAGGAGTCCTTTGAGCTTCTTGTGCCTGGATATTTAGATTTTTAGCAAGGCCAGAGAAATTTTCCTCAATTTTTCCCTCATGTAAATTTTCCAACCCTTGTGTTTTTTCCTACTTCACCCTCTGGGATGCCTATGATTTTTATGTTAGGCCTCTTCACATAATTCCATATTTCTTGTAGGTTTTGCTCTTTTCTTTTATTTCTCTGGTCTATCTCTGTGACTGACTTGTTGAATTTAAAGATATTGTCTTCAAGCTCTGTGATTCTTTCTTCTGCTTGATATAACCTATTCTTAAGGCTTTCCATTGTGTTTTATAATTCCTTGAATGAATTTTTTATTTCCAGAAGTTCTGTTTGATTTTTCTTCAGCATTTCATTTCCTTTAGCAAATTTTTCATTCATTTACTGCATTCTTTTTGTGGTTTGTTTGCATTGGTTTTCAATTTTATCTTGCATTTCACTGAGCTTCCTTACAATCCATGTTTGAAATTCTTCATCTGTCATTTCAATGTTCTGATTTTCATTGCTATCCATTGCTAGAGATCTGGTGTTCCCTTTTGAGGGTGTCCTTTCACTCTGATTCTTCATACTTCCATAGTTATTTTGCTGATTCCTTACCATCTGGAGCAGCTCTTGCTTCTTACCTTTGGATTTGCTTTTGTTTAGATAATGACATACCCAGTTTAATATCTGCAAACATCTTATTTTTAAATTGATTATATTGCTTGGTTTACATTAATATTAAACAAAATGTATGGATAAAATTAATTTCCCTTCTTTCTTTTACTTTTTAAACATAGCTATTTGCAAATTTTAAATAACATATGTGGCTCACATTATATCACTATGGAACAGTGTTGATAAAGAATGATTAAGACTTTTTGCTTTGATCAAAACTTTAATCAGCCTCTTGAGTCCCTTCTGATTATTCCTGACCTTGGATTTCCCTCTCTTTCCTCACTGAATCCAGTTTAAGCAAGAAAGGATCCTGCTAAGTTAATTTAGCAATAATCCCCACCCTTGGGATCTGACCACTTTTGATATCTCACCTCCCTGACCTGCCTTCAGCAATAATCATATCAAGTAAGTTTAGTCAAAACCCCCTTATAGTTGATGTTCCTCTTAATACCTTTCCATTCATTGACCTTCATCCTTCTCCTTGGTTATAAAGTTCCACTAGTTCTTACTGAAGTCAGAGCTGAGTTCAATCTCTCTCCTACATTGTTAAGACCCTTTTGAAATCGTCCCTATACCTAAGACCATTAATCTTTAACAAGTGTCATGAATAATTTTTTTCTTTAACAAGTAAAAGCCTTTCTGGAAATTTTATAGTTATGCTTAACATTTGTATACTCTGTCCTACTTTATCTATTTCTCTAGTATACACTTAATTCTCATAGCAGTCTTGTGTGGTTAGTAGGGTATAGTTTATTGTTCCCAATTCTTAAAATGTTAAACCAAGGGTAAGAATATATAAAAGACTTTAAAAATCATAGCATAAGCAGCAAGTGACAGAACTAAGACAAAATCTTAAGTCATCTGTCTTTCAAACCAAGGCTTTTTCCTATTATCCCATTCTGTGGGTGGTGGAAATCCCAGTGCAAGAAAACCTAGCATCCTCATTTTCCTCA
>RJWJ010017831.1:0-32414 GCA_004363605.1 Indri indri | reverse complement strand
GGTATCGTGAGGGTACAAACATTATAGTTACATTTTATGTCTTTGCCTCACCCAAGTGCGGGTTAAAGGCATGCCCTTCCCTCCCTTTAGTGCTCCCCATGTCCTTTGGTTGTAGATTTGCCCCCTCCCATCCCCCTAATCCCTAGAGAGAATTTCTGCCATGTGATCAACCTAGTGTTGATCAGTTAGTATCAATTTGATGGTGAGTACAAGTGGATCCTATTCTTCTGCTCTTGTGGTACCTCACTTTGGATAATGGGCTTAAGTTTAATCCAGGACAATATAAGAGGTGTTAGATCACTGTCATTTCTTATGATTAAGTAATATTCCATTGTATACATATACCAAGTTTTATTAATCCACTCATGGATTGATGGGCACTTGCGTTGTTTCCACATCCTTGTGATAGTGAATTGTGCTGCCATAAACATTCAAGTGCATATGTCTTTGTCATAGAATGTTCTCTGCTCTTTTGGGTAGATACCTAATAGTGCTATTGCTGGATTGAATGGTATTTCTATTTTTAGCTCTCTGAGGTATCTCCAAATTCTTTTCCACAGAGGTTGCACTAATTTGCAGTCCCACCAGCAGTGTAAGAGTGTTCCTGACTCTCCATATCCTCGCCAGCATTTGTTGTTTTGGGATTTTTTGATAGAGGCCAATCTCACCGGGGTTAGGTGATATCTCATTGTGGTTTTGATTTGCATTTCTCTAATAAGTAGAGATGTTGAGCATTTTTTTACATGTTTGCTGGCCATTCTTCTGTCTTCTTTTGAAAAGTTTCTGTTCATTTCCTTTGCCCATTTGTTGATGGGGTTGTTTGATTTTTTCTTGTTGATTTTTTTGAGTTCTAGATAGATTCTGGTTATTAGCCCTTTATCAGATGTGTAGAGAGCAGATATTTTTTCCCATTCTGTGGGCTGTCTATTCACTCTAATGATAGTTTCTTTGGCAGTGCAGAAGCTTTTTAATTTGATTAGATCCCACTTATTTATTTTTGTTGCTGGGGTGATTGCTTTGGGGTTCTTCTTCAAGAATTCCTTGCCTAGGCCGATGTCTGAAAGGGTCTTCTCAACATCTTCATTTAGAATTCTTAAGGTTCCATGCCTTAGGTTTAAGTCTGTTATCCATCTTGAATTGATTTTTGTGAGATGTGAGATGTGGGGGTCCAGTTTCAATCTTCTGCATGTAACTATCTAGTTTTTTCAGCACCATTTATTGAAAAGAGATTCTTTTCTCCAGTGTAGGTTTTTGTCAACTTTGTCAAAGATTAGATTACCGTATGCAGATGGTTTCATCTCTGGATTCTCAGTCCTGTTCCAGAGGTCAATGTCTCTGTTCTTGTGCTAGTACCAAGCTGTTTTAGTTACTATAGCCCAGTAGTACAGCTTAAACTCTGGTAGACTGATACCTCCCAGTTTGTTCTTTTTACTTAAGATTGCTTTGGCTATACGAGGTCTTTTCTGGTTCCATACAAAGCATAGAATTATTTTTTCCAGATCTGTGAAGAATGTTAGACACTCTTCAAAGTAAAATCATTCAAGAGTTAAAGCCTAGAACGTGGACTTCATGATTGCTCAAGGAACAAAACAAAACAACAGGATTTCACCCAACAATATGAATGGAAAGGTACCACAAATCTCAATCCTCTCAATAAATGTGAATGGCCTGAACTGTCCTCTGAAAAGATATAGGCTGGCAGAGTGGATAAAAATCCACAAGCCTAGTATCTGCTGTCTACAGGAAACACATCTAATCCACAAAGATGCTTTCTGACTAATGGTCAAGGGATGGAAAACTATCATCCAGGTGAATGGAAGTTAAAAGAAAGCAGGGGTAGCTATACTATTTTCAGATAACATAAGCTTTAAAATGGCAAAAGCAAAAAAAGGACAAAGATGGCCACTATATATTGGTGAAAGGGAAGATCCACCAAGAAGAGTTTACAATCAGTTGTAACAACATTTTCAATGTTCTTGTTGACTAATTCTATCATCTGGGTCACATATTGGTCTTATTTTGTCCATTGATTTTTGTTCCCATTATTTAGGTATATTTGCCTGCTTCACTGCATGCCTGGTAATTGTTGATTGGATATTCAACATTGTGAATTCTATATTGTTGACACCTGGATTTTTTTATACTTCTGTAAATATACTTGAGCATAATCTGCATTATAATTAAGTTATTTGGAAATAGTTTGATCTTTTAAGTCTTGTTTTCTAAGCTTTGTTTGGTGAGACCAAAACAGCAAGTATACTAATTTTTCCTCACCATGTAGTTTTCTTCTACAACCTGAAATTTTTGACTTTCCTCAAATATAATTTCTCCTTTTTTATTTTTTTCAAATATTTGCTCTTCATTGAATATTTTTTATATTTAATGAGGCAGTAGAAAGCCAACTGAAGTTTTAGTGTTTTGGTATTTGGGATATCTGGACCAGGAATAATTTATGCTAATGGATCCATCAACTGCCTTATTGTGGAAATCTTTATTGCTTTTATGGTTAACTTTTTCCCATGGGATAGTTAACTTTCTGAGAGAGAAATTTTCTTATCTCCAGAGTTGAGGTATAAACCTTCTAGTTTAGTGGAAGAAGACAGATGGGTGGAGTATATCATTATTCAGTACACTGCTCCTGTCCACAGTCATAATTGGTGTGTCCAAGTCCAAATTCCCAAATCCTTTAGAGATTATATCCCTGAATCTCTCCTGTGTTGGAGAGATTAATGGGATGCTATCTGGGCAAAAAGAAGGAGGCCATCTTATGGTCTAATTACTTTCGATACAGATTTTTAACCAATTTTATTTTTTAGTTTCAATTGCCATATTCAGATGTACATTTTTTGTCTCCTTCACAAGACTTCTTGTATTGCTATGGGATAAATCAGATTATTTCTTGGTTTCCCTGTTAATTTTTATTTGAGCTTTCAGAAGCCCCCTAATTCATTTCTTCTAGCCCATCTATTTCCTAGCATCAATACTGTAATTGGTGTTATCTCCTCTCCATAATGTCTTTTATTATAAATATATGCCCTTTTAATCTTTTTATGAGCAATTTTATGTGATTTTAAAAGGTCATGGAGACAAATGGAAGTGTTCAACTCACCACATCTGCCTGAAAGACACTTATCTTTGCACTGCAAGATACTGGTGCAATGCCTAGTGTAAATGCGTCTCAATAAATACTTTTAGATGATTAAATTGTACTAGATTTGATGTATTAAAGTAAAAATATTCATAGCTAGGGTAGCCATTGAAAAATTTAGTCTAAGAATTACTTGTGGTTACTCCATCTATTGAATGGTTCTCAGGCTGCATGGTAGTTTCAAAAGACAAAAGCAATAAAAAATTATTAATAAATATTTCACAAATTTAAAACATATTTTGAATTATGACTTTTACTGAAATGCCAAAATTCCCTGACTAAGCCTTAATGTAAACTTATTCATGTATGATGTGGATAAAAATCATGTTTGCCTCTACTAATATTTAGTTTGCATGTTTTTTTCTACTTTGTATCACTTCTTTTTATTTTTCTAGGTTTGTTGAAATTTTAGTTTTTATATATACTTCTGAGCTACAAAAATTTAAGTAAATATTTTTTAAATTGTTTATGAAAGAATGAAATAATGATAAAAGTAAATATGATACAATTCAAGATAATAATAATTAAAGAGTAAACCAAGTTTTAATATAGAACTTTTTATCTTGAGTGGTGAGAAAAATGAATCCTCAATGTGATGGTTTTGAAACAGCAATCAGAACCAAACAAAAAAGTAAATGCTGAAAGTGTGAAGATAAACATCTGAAATACAAAATTTATTGGACTTATACTATTCTATTACCCAGTAGGTTACCTTTCATTAATCTTCAAATAGCATCATGAAGCACCAAAGATATGAATTTTTTCCATATAATGCAAAGAGAATACTCCAGGAAACAAATACTGTATTTTCTAGAGCAAAAACAAAATAATCCTCACCCATACAAAATTGATTAATTTTGTTGCTAAAGGCAAGAGAATGCCCCAGAACAGAAACAACATTCAAAGTTCTCCCACTTGTAGCAAAAACACATCCAAATCAAACTACTTCTGAGGAGTTAGTAAAACCAGATATAATATTAATGAAAATATTATTCCAACAGAGAAAGCAGAATAAGCTGTCGGCAAAATTCCTCCATCAAATGACATTTAGACTTCATATAATATTAATGCATCTAATATGGAGAAGCTAATATTATTATATATGCATGCTGGAAGATCGTTCAATTTGCATTTGGATAAAAGCATGAATTTAGAGACTATAAGTTAACCCTTGGTACATGAGTAGTTCATATAAGGATGAAATGTGCTTAGGTTTTCTTTTGCTTTTTTTTATATTCGATGATAGTCAGATGAAAGGATTTTAATTTACTTAATAGCTATTTTGTGCATCATGATTTAAACCATAAAAAGGATTAGTCTTTACCGAGTACGATCTCTATGCATTCAAGGGATGGGTTGTCCTAAAATGTTAATATGTTTTCTTTAGTCATAGAAAAATAGTCTGTTGGCAACGATATTATATTGTTATTCATTCAATTAAAAATAATATAATAATAATGAAAATAAATATGACCACTTCACCATCACTGATTTTTCCACTGAGACTTTTCAGTGTATTTTATAAAGAAATGAGAACTGAATAAAATATCTTGCTTTGACCAAATGATATGTACTAATTGATAGTGGCAACTTTGATAAGACACAAACCTAACTCCTTTATTGGATGCCATCCTTGTGTTCAAGTCAACAATTGATGTGTAACTTGGGTCATATCATCTTCCTGTCTGAACTGGAGTTTCCTCAAAGATGTCTGAAATAAAAATAGTTTGAACTTACAGGTTAATATGTGACACAAATAAGATAATACATGAAAGGCATAGTGTCTCACATGTTCTAAGTATGAGATAAAATTTAACTATAATTATTATATATATTTCATATTAATTTTACACATCAGTTCTGTGTTGAATTCAAGTTTCTGCAATTTTCCTAATTTCTATTTAGTTATGGTTTACCTGCAGGTTTCCTTCCATCTGTCAAACATTCAATTACTCTTATTATATGAACATATGCTATTAAATATATTCTTTTAATTATTTTTTAAAGCCAGTCAAATTTAGCAGTGAGGGATTGAATACCAACTTTAGTGACACTAATATTAATAAGTTCTGATAACCCACTGCCATCAGACCAGCCTATTCTTTTAATTATGATGCTGCTCTAGTAATGCACCAACATTCATGATATAATACTGGAGAATACTTTGGCAGACTTAGAGGTGTTGGTATAAATCTAAATAGAAGTTTATTACCATATATTAGTAATATCTGTTATAATTAAGATTTTTTATTAGCGCTTCAGAGGTTCTAGTCCAATACCATTTATGTGTTCATAGGCTTAGCAACCATCTCATGAGAGATACTACAAAATAATGGCAATCAATTCTTACTATAGACATTAACATAATTTTACCTGATTTATCCATATTCCCAGAAAGAATTGAGCACGTGAAAACAAGAAGCATCATTTAAAACATCCTGGACTTTATGAGTGAGTTTCTGAATCCATCCTGTGGTGATTTCCTTGGTTCTGGAATGCATAGTTGGAATAGACATATTCAGCAACTGGCAGATTTCCTACACTGGTTCTCTGACTTGTCAAGCAACGGCCATTAGGGTAGGAAAGAGGAATCCACTAGAATTGCCTCTTCCTAGGAAAATAACTAGCCAAAAACGATACCATATTTCTGGATGAATTGTAGAGATTAGTACCTCCATTCTTCAATCTTCTTATTTGGGAAGTGCAGAAAACAAATGGATCTTGGAGAATGAGTATAAATGATTGTTAATTTAACCAGGTGGTGAATCCAAATGCAGCTTCTATTCAAGATGTAATTTCATTGCTTGAGCAAATTAATACCTCCTGTGGTACATGGTATGCAGCTGTTGATCTTCCATGTACTTTTTCTAAACACCTGTTAGCAAATACAATGAAAAGCAGTTTGATTTTAGCTGGTGAAGGCAGCAACACACTTTCACTGTTCTTTCTCAGGGGTATATAAACTGTCTATCTTTATGCCATAACTTAATCCATAGATCATCTTTCCCTTACCTGAGAGATCACATTGGCTTATTACATTGATGACTATATGCTTATTGGAACTAGTGAGCAAGAAGTAGAACTTACTTCAGACACATTTGTAAGAGATTCTTACATCAGAGGAAAATAAAGCTTAAAAAAATATTCAGGGTTCTTCTACCTCAGTGAAATTTCTGGGACTCCAGTGATGTGGGTCTGTTGTGATTGAGATACTTTCTTGAAGGTGAAGGATAAGCTCTTCCATCTGGCTCCTTTCATAATAAAAAATGAGGCACAATGCCCAGTTTTGCTAATTTCGAGTGGGTCTCCAAACAAGAGAAGGCTGTGCAGTAGGCTGAGGCTGCTAAGGTAGTTATAAATACCAGCTATGAACACATGTCCACTTGCAGAAACATGGACTGTAATTGCTATGAATATTTTCTTTATTTAAAAAATATATGCACATAAATTTGTAAAATACAAGCAGTCCCCAGGTTATAGATGACCTGACTTACAGAGTTCTGTACTTATCAGTGGGTTCCTAAGATTCCCCATAAGGATAATTTATGAATAATTAAGTTAAAAATTTGGGAACTAGTTTCTTTCATGCATATAAGCAAATCTGCATGATGTTAGCGGTTTGTTAGCACAGAATCTTTACACCAGCATCCAGTCTAATAGATAGAGAAGCAGTGGATAGAAACACAAGAACATGACGAATCAGAATATCCAGAGCTAAGAAAGTTTATGATAAAAGAATTTGCTGCAGCCTTTCGTCTCACTGAAGCAGGACTTGATAAGCTTGAGGAGCAAAATCCCAACATTGAGCAGTTTACAAAGGTTTACTATTCAGTTAGTGAGAATATCAGCTGCTACAAGGCCATTTATGATGAAAAGAAAAGAAAAAAGCTGTACAAACAACCCTAGATATCTTTTTCAAGATACCGACTTCAGTGGTAAGCTCCCTTGCTCCAGCAACAGAATCAAATCCTGAATCTCCAGCACCCACTCCATCCTCCCTAGCACCATCTCCATCATCATCTTCTGATTAATATTAGCCTACCTTCTTGCCTCAAAAATGCTCCCTCCAGTAAGCAAGACATTGATGCAACATTAGGTAAGTGTTAACTTTTAATATTCCTTTTTTTAAAATCTCTCCTATCTTCTATCTAAACTTTTTGTATGAGTTTGTTTTTATGTTCTGTTTGTTTGAATTAAAAAAAAAGAGTACAATAGTTTCTTTAACTTATTATTACAGCACAGTGATATTGTTATTATTATTATTATTATTACAATACTAGACTGTATTATCATTGCCACATATGAGCCATTACAGTATTATGATTATTGTTATCCTTATTTTTACCATATATGTGCTGTTCTTCAGGGGTCTGAGTTACATACAAATCCAAACTAAAGACGTTCTCAGGAAGCTGGGAACCATCTGTGTATCTTTGTTTTCCTTTTGCTCTTTTCTCTTTATCTTTTAACACAAGATTTATTAATAATAGTTAACTTTAAAGTTAACTATTGTATTTATCTATGTAAATACTGTATTTATTTATAAATACTGTATTTTTTATACTGTATTTATCTATGAAAGCTGCTTTGCTACTTGGGCCATTTGATCCAGCAGACTTGATGATGCTTGGAGTGTCAGTGGTAAATAGACATGCTGCTCGAAGCTTTGGCAGCCTCCTATTTGTAAATCACAGCACACACCTGTAAAATATTGTAGTAAATCCTCGACATCTTCTGCAGATAACTATTCTTCTTTTTCTTCTTTTGACAAACAGCTTTTCATTTGCTGCTGGGACCTAATACACGTTGAATGCTTAACCATGGGCCACCATCTTACCGTGTATACTGACTTATTCATCATGAACTGGGTCTTTGCTGAACCACTAATCCATAAAGTTGGACATGAACAGCATCACTCAAGTTGGCAGTTAGGCTGGTTGATCAGGGACTTGGAAAGAACATGATGGGAAGGTTGGTGACAAGGTCTGAGGGAAAGTTATATGGATAAGCCTCTTCGATGGGATATCTACATCCTCTGTGAATGCTCACCAATGGTTGACCTCAGCAGAATAGGATTTTAATAATTAAGTGGATAGTGTGGCCTTTTCTGTTGATATCAGTTAGCTTCCTTCCCTAACATCTCCTGTCATTGCCCAATGGTCTCGTGAAGAAAGTAGGGATGACAGCAGGGTTGGTAATCATGCATGGGCTCGGCAACATGGACTTTATGGCATGGCTGACCTGGGTACAGCCACTATACAGTGTCAAATCTCCCAGCAACAGAAAACAACATGGTGTTTCTGCTATGACATCATTACCCTGAGTGATCAGCCAGCTACCTAGGGACAGGTAGACTGCATTGGACCATTTATATCAGAGAAGGAGCGATACTTTGTTCGTACTGGAAGAAACATTTACTATGGATATGGATATGCCTCCTGCATGCAATGCTGCTGGAAAAATTACCATCCATGTCAGTATGAAAAGTCTTGTAGACCATCATGGTATCACACACAATATTGCTTCCGATGATAGAATTCATTTCACAGCAAATAAAGTATGGCGGGGGCCCATACTTATGAAATTCACTAGTTGCACCACATTCTCTATCATGCTGAAGTAGCTACCTTGATAGAACAATGGAATACTCTTTTGGAGACAGTTACAGGGTTACCTAGATTTCAATGCAATACCTTGCAATGCTGAGGCATTATTCTCCACAAAGTTGTATGTGCTCTAAATCAGCGTTTAATGCATGGTGATGTTTCTTCCATTGCCAACATTCACAGGGCCATGACTTAAAGGGTGGAAATGGGAGTAGCACCAATTTTTATTACCCCTAGTAATCAACTGACAAAATAATTGTTTTCTGCCCCTGCAACCTTGAGCTATGCTGATCTATGGGTTTTAGTTTTAAAGAGAAAATTGCTTCCACCAGGAGACACAATAATAATTCCATTGAACTGAAATTTAAGACTGCCACCAGCCATATTGGTATCCTCATATTCCTGAATCAAGAGACAAATAAAGGAGTTTCTGTACTGGCTGGAGTGATAGATGACCAAGGGGAAATTGAGCTATTACCGCACGATGGAGATAAAGTGCAGTACGTCTGGAATAAGAGAGATTCCTCAAAGATCTCTTATTACTACTATGCCCTGTGATTAAAGTCAATGGAAAACTACAACAACCATATTCAGGTAGCACTCTGAATGGCCCAGAACCTTCAGGAATGAAGGTATAGGTCAATTCACCAGGCAAAAAATCATGACACACTGAGGTACTTGCTGAAAACAAAGAGAATATGGAGGGTAGGGGAGGGAGTTTTAAATACCAGCTAGGACCACATGACCAGTTACAGAAATGTAGATTCTAACTGCTATGAGTATTGTTCCCTTGTTTTATGCATATATAAAGGTATATAGATTCATAAAAATGTCTTTGTTTTCTTTCCTCTCTTATCCCTTTATCAGCTAAAATAAAATCTATTAACAATAGTTAAGCTATAGCAGGTTATTTAAGTTACATGATACCAAGGATTGCCTACAATTGTCAGAAGCATAGACAATTTCTCTTTAGAGCCTCTGAAAAGAACAAACTCTGCTAGCACCTTGATTTCTGATTTCTAGCCTCAAGAACTGTGAAAAAATAAATTTTGGATATTTTAAGCCACCCAGTTTGTACTACTTTGTTATGGTAGCCTTAGGAAACTAATACAAAAATAAATAGATTATTTGCCTGAGGATATTTTCCTTTAAGACTAATTCATATGTGAACCTACAAAATACCAAAGTTGCCAGAATTTCACACACCCAATCCCAGTTAAATCCCTAGCTTTTGTTCATTACTGGATGTTTTAGTTAATCTATACAGCACCATGGTATCAAGTCCTCATGCCACAGATTATTTGTGTAATTTCTTTGCATTCTTTATTATTTTCCAAAAAAATCCCTCAGTTTGCAAATGAACATTTTGATATGCTGCTTTAAAATGTATATTAAGAAGCAAATTAATGAATATTTTAAAAACAAAACAAGCAAACAAAATGCAAAATGCGGATTTTACTATAGCAGTGGTTTCAAACTTTAGCATGCACAAGTATCACCTGGAGAATTTGTGAAAACCAAATTGCTAGTCCCCAATCTCAGAGTGCCCTGATTCAGTAGGACTGGGTTGGGGCCCAAGAATTTTTATTTCTATAAAGTTATCAAGCAAGACTGATACTGTTTAATGCCTACAGTTTGAAAATCACTGGCCCAGAAAATCCTGTGTTTTCCACATAGTGTGCGCAATGTTATGTCATAGAACAGATTATTAAAATAGCTCATCTTTTTGTATACCTATTTTTCATATTATAGTATCTCTGAATCTAGGAAAAGAATAAAATAGCCTGAGTTTTATACCATTTTGAACTTGTCCCTGTTCTCAGATACTAGGCAATATTTGTGGTTTATTATTTTTGGTAAGAGATGATTATTGTCTTCAACTTCAACGTCTTTACCTACCTACTGACAGTTATCTCCCAACTAGATACTTGCAGCAACTTTCCAAAGGTCCGTGTGCCTCCATTTTCTTCAACCAGTGATTCTTCTAAAAATAGAATTTACATGAAAATACATTCATATAACTCATGGCATAAAGTTTTCAATTACTTTGCCATTGAACTTAAGATAAAATCCAGACAACAGGGCTGACAAAACCGTATTTAAGCTGTCCTTAACCTTCTTCTCTAGATTTATGGTTTTATTTTCTTGCCCACCATTGAAAATTAATTCTGTAGCCATTATAAAGTATTATTTTATTTTTATTTTCTGAATCATACTGTTTTATCTCTTGCATTTCAGGTCTTGTCACATACATTTATCTCTGTCACTTCACTTATCAGTTTAATTTCAGAATGTCTATAAAATCATCACTAACCAAAACCTTTTTTATGCAAAACAGATAAGCTAACAATGTTTGCTTTGCATCCACAGCAATATAACTGGCTCTATGAACAAATTTCAATGACCCCTATATGGTTTTTACAGTCTTCTCCCTTAAATAACTACTTGACCTTTTGAGTCTTTTCCCAGAAATCATGGATGATCACTAAGACAAAGGAGTTGAGATTCTGAAGGATACTGGGTAGACTTCCTGATGACTCATCATCTTCCACAAACTGCCCCAGTGCACATGGCTTCTTGTTAGTTATATTGTGACATGCCCCACAGCCCATGCCCCTCCTTTAAAAGTCTATGATCTGCATTAGTCTGAGAGATGGAATTGAACAGCTTCTCCTGTTCTCCCAACAAGATGTCTTTTGTATTAAAAATTTCTTTCTTCCTTGGAAATCCTCATTGTCTTAATAATTGGATCTTTGTATAATGAGCTACTGGTCCTAGACTGAAACCCCCTTGCAGTTTCAACAACAATTTAGGGGGCTCGTCCGAGATGGTGTTGATCGTGGTTCGGTGACTTCAGAGTGGAGAGAGACCTAAAGCCTCCTTTGGCAGCTGCCCGGCCATATTTGTGGGAGGGCGGCTTTGGATTTTCCTGCCAGCTCTGCCATTACTAGCCTCCAGCACATTTGTGATTGCCTCCTGATTGCCTCAGAAGAAAGGCTGTCTGGTTTTGAAATTTGTGTCCAGATACGTGAGTACTGTTTGAAGGTACTGCACGGTGGGGTAGGTCCCTCTCAATTTGAGGAATTCTGAGGGAATTCTCATTTGTTTTGAATTGGATAGGCCCCAAACCATTTATGACAAGGATACCTAACCTAGCTATTAATATTTTGATTTGGCAATCCCAGGGATTATTAGGTGAAACTGCAGTTCGTTTGTTTGGAACCTCTTGAATTTCTCTTTATGTTAACTGTCTGTCTGTATTGTTGTGTGGCATGTACATGTGGAGGCTGTTAAGCTCTTTGTTTCTATTTTCTTTTTGCCTACTTTAAATTTGCTGTTGGTAGGTACTATAAACTCACTCCAAGATCTGGGAAGTTAAACAACACCTCCTATTGCAGTTTTCCTTGCAGCAGGTTCAAAGTTCTGAAAGGTTAAAAGACACCTCCATCCTAAAGTCTGGGAGATTAGAAGACATCTCTGTCCTAAGGTCTAGGAGATTAAATGGCATCTCCATCCATAGAGGCAAACTTCTCGAGATGTAGGTAAGTTCTCTGTTGGACAGAGAAAAAGAAATGGAAACATAATGTATACAGATTTACGTGGAACTTCAGAGGATCTCATGGCTAGAGTTCTGAGATAAAATCTATTAAAACTTTGTGTGCACATGTATGTATTTAGATGTGTTTTATGTATGTATGTGTATTATATGTCTATATGGTGCCAAAATTGGCTTATAAATAGAAGGAGCACTAATAAGTTAAATAAATAAGCCTAAATGCTTTTCATGTTCATGTAAATTTAGTAATCTTTGATACATAAGCTGGTTTTTAAAAATTATTGATAAAATAGCAATAAAAATGCCTCCAAATTTGTCAGTACACATTTTTGCCTGAGCTTACTGGTCATTTTTATATTTGAAGGTTTCAGGGTTTGACACAAAGATTATAAACTAAAAATGAAACCAGAAAAAAATT
The DNA here is from genome assembly GCA_004363605.1 of Indri indri. Lineage (NCBI taxonomy): Eukaryota > Metazoa > Chordata > Mammalia > Primates > Indriidae > Indri > Indri indri. The sequence goes on along the minus strand of RJWJ010017831.1, from coordinate 19,686 downwards.
ACCTCTGTATGATTTTTGAGAAGTAAGACTAATTTAATATTGTTGGTTTAATGTAAGCAGCCAATACTCATGGGATATCGGCAATAATGCCCATGTGTTTAAACTCTAAGGTTCTTACTAAGGTTAAAATGTAGACATGGTCAAATAAAAATTTATGTCAGTAAATTAGAATAAATAAAACTCTAAGTAAATAATAGCACAAAAACAGAAACTTATGGTCAAAGGTTTATGAAGATATTTTGGTTTTGGTCTCTTAATCCTAGTTGCATATGCAGTTTCTTCCATTGAGTTTACTGTCTGTGGAAAGATACACATAAAATCTGTTTCAGATTCATACCTTCTATCATCTGATATTAACAATATTGTCAGGTATTTAAAGCTGCCCTAGGAGATATAGTTATAAAAGCTTAAATCAAATTGTAGACTTCAGTCATCTCTTTGGTTTGGCTTACTCTCGATTTGTTTTGAGTACTGGTTGCAAGCTATCCTGTTATGTGTACACTTTGTTGCCATAACAAAGGTCTTTGCCTGAGAAAATTTGAAAAAGAATCCCTGAACCTTTAATTTTTGTACAGTAATTTTTGTTAGAATCCAAATAGAATCTCAAAACAATCTTACTCTTTGGAAGTATTACATGTAATTGAATTTGCATTTAAGTGGGAAAATGGTTTGAGATAATTTAGATTATTTTTAAAATCAGTTGATCTTGATCCTTATGTTAAAAAGAAAGTTATGACTTTGCACCATTATTCGAGATGCTAATGATTGATGTCAGTGGTTTATACATTCTATAGTCAGGTGATGTCATGTCAATAAATTTTGTTTTGAGATATTGATATTTTATAAAGATCTAAGTAGTTACCATCTTTGAGCAAGATGTGTTCTAAAACTTCTATTGTATTTATAAAACTTAAAGATGTTCCATTATTCAGTATAGTAAATGTTACTAAAATTCTTATGTTTGTTATCTTGGTAGGGTTTTTTTAAGTTTCAAAGTAATAATTAAAACTATATTTTGTGACTGTTTCTAGGTCCATGTTTTAAAATTCTTTTCCTTCTATTTTCCCCCATTTTTATTTAAGAAAATATGTTCCGATTTTAATTTGTTTAGACATTGAATGATTTTATTGAGAGAACAATTAATCACATTGCTTGTCTAATATTCATAGGCTATCAAAATGGTTAACGGGAAAATAAATGATAACAAGAATCTAAGTATAACTGGTAAAATAAATTAGATAAGTATAAATGAGATAAATGCTTATGACATACAATTTAAGATTTCTTGCTTCCTAGGTTTTCATCAAGGTTTGAGTTACTGGGAGTTAAAATTTCTAGTTAATGTATATGATACTACATACAAAGTCAGGCAAAAATAAAAAAAAATATAAGATATGTTTTTATTTAAACCCTATAAAATGGGAGCAAAATGCTGCTTTTTATTAAAAGGAATAATTTTGTTTAATTTGGAGGCTATTTAAAGGGTTTTATAAAATAAGACAAAAAGCAGTGAACAAGAGAGAAAGAGATGTGAAAAAAGCTATAAACATGGCTGAAAAGTTTACCATCAGCAATCAGTGACTGTTCACATCATGCAAAATGTATTACCCCTACTAGAACAAAAGGGAGGATTTTCTTTAATGGCCAGCCAATTGGGTATATATCAGGCTACTTTGTTAGATAATCTTAATATGGGTGGTGTCCACCTTAAATCCAACCACCTTGCGGTCTACAGACTGTTGTTCCCCAGTACATCATTCCATTCAAATTCTTGACCAAATCTAGTCACCAAAATTTTACATATCAGCCCTTGTTGGACTCTGATAAAGAGCTCTTTATGAATGGAAGCATCTTTATGAAACAGAAACAATGCAAAGCTGAGTATGTTGTGGTTACTGGTCAACAGGTAATAGAGACACGATCCCTCCCCCCGGGACATCTGCCCAGAAGGATAAATTAATTGTGCTAATGACTTATTACAAGTATGCTTCATGGTGGTACATATTCATAAAGCTATTTGGAAGAAACAAGAGTATCTTACCTCTGAAAATGAGAAAATTAAATATGAACTACAAATTGAGTTATTAAAAAACATTTTGTTGTCCAAGGAAGAAGATATCATGCACTCCTGGGGACATCAGAGAATTGTCTATGGCAGACTTGAGGGCCAAAAGAGGAGACTGGCAATTGTCCAACCAATTTTGCTTAATCCCCTCCCTCCAATTGGATAGCCAAGGGACCACTATTTGTATGATAGTATGTCATCAAATTATGTTACCCTAACGTCTTGGGAAATTAATAACATGGCTGCTCCCAGAGAGACAGGAAAACAGCAGCAGGTGCAATTGGTGCACTCTCTGAGTATATTTTGGCTTTGGGGTCAATTAGAAAAAGACCCCTTCGGCCTATGATTGTCTAAACAACTGGATAATGGTGAACATTTGCTTGCTGGAAATCCTAAACTACCCACTTTTGCCTCCATAAAGGGTCAAAGTTGTCCCTTAAGCGAGCTCCCTAAAACTGTTTTCATGAGTAACGAGGGAAATTTTGAATGGAAATTCCATGTGGGGGACACTGGGCCAATATTCCCCAGGAGAGATCCCAGAGGGGAATATACTTTACTACCTTGTTGACAACTCAGCAACATGCACTAAAATGTTTTGGTTATAAGTCCAAAATTTTTGTTTTTATTCATATCACGACTATGTTCCATTTCAGCAGGAAATAGCCAGGTAGATCAACACCCTGATTCCCCAAGATTAAGGAATGAACTATTAATAAAAAGAAATAGGGAGTTGTAACTGGCTCCATGAACAAACTTCAATGACCCCTATGTGTTTTCTTAATACTCTCCCTTAACTAACTACTTGATCTTTTGAATTGTTTCCCAGAAGTGATGGGTTTTCTGCAAGACAAAGGAGTTGAGATTCTGAAGGGCCCTGGACACACATCCTGACAAATCATCATCCCCCACAAACTGCCACAATACATGTGGCCCCTTGTTAGTTATACCACAAACTGCCCCAAGGCATGTGGCCCCCTCCTTTAAAACCCCTGAGCTTTATTAGTCAGAGAGACAGAGTTGAGGCAGCTTCTCAATCTCCCAATAAGACAGACAGCTGTCATATTAAAAAATTGCTCTCCCTTGGCAATCCTTGTTGTTTCAATAATTGGATCTTTGTGCAATGGGCAACTAGACCTAGGCTGAAACCTCCTTGCAGTTCCAATAACGGGATACCACTATCACGTAGTTTATGATTTGCTTTGAATGCCCATGTTTCTTTGCCCTACCAGGTAGAGTAAGAACAACATGATAGCATAATTTCAATCCATCTTTTTCACCGTGTTATCACTAGTGCCTCACACAATGCACTGTACAGACAAGTGTTCTAAAATATATTTGCTAAATTATTATATTAATGAATTAATTACTGTGTAAGGCATTTGGAGCCTACCTGCTTGACACTCATATCAAATGTTTCAGAAATGAGATATTTAATAAGAATTAATAGAATTTGAAACGTTCAAATGTTTTTAATGACTTCATGCTTTCAAATGTTTTTTTCAAATGAAACTGAAACAAAAATGGAGAGAAACTTCAACCATAAACCATAAATAAGAAACATAAGCCCTAATTGATGTTCTGAAAAACAGTTTTGAGAAAAATGAAATTTAAATAAAAATATCAACAGTATACTTTTTAAACATCCATTCACAAAACCTCTATTCTTTAATTTGAGAGTCAATGAAGAACACAGTTAATGTAAACAATATGCATTTTGATATTGGTTGTAATTTTATTGTACCATCAGCTAATAAGCGATTACATCTTAAAAATTATCTAGAATATTAGCCCACTGGTATTACTGGTATTGTCAAATCAATCAGGTAGTCTGTGCTCCTACTGATTAGTCTGACTTTTGCTTGGCATCATACTTATAAATGCACATATAAATATTAATATACATTTTAGAACCTCTAAAACAATGTGCTAGAAGTTCACAAGGCTACATGCGACATGTGTTTTCAAGGTGTGGTATCTGTGTGGAGATGTGTAGATGAATACTGTCAAGTGAAATTATAATATAAGTAGATCCTGTATTTAAAAAAAAAATTGCTATATCATATACCGTGACCAAAACCAGATCTAGACAAGCTGGAAAGTCATGCTGTTAACTAGGGAGACTATTGAGCAGACTTTTCTACAGTACTGCTCATATGCCACTATAACCTAAGTGACTACTATCACAATTAATTTCAGCTCCTCTGTTCCAATAAAACAAGAACCGCTTTGTTGTTTATTTCACATTTATCTTTATAACAGTTTGAACTGTACTTAAGAGTGCTTTTCAGAATAAATTTCTGCTAAAATTGGTTAAACTATACTGATTAATGATGTCTTTAAATCAATGGCTCTTCGATTTAAAAGTGAGAATGCTATGTTAGTAATAGTCTTGTTTTACAATATCTGGTTCTCCTACTTCCCCTCCTCTTTTTCTCCTACATTCTCCCCTCCCTCCACCTCTTTCTCATCTTGCTTTTCTTCCTTCTCCCTCTTCCTTTTCTTTCTACTTCCTTTCATTGTTTTACTTATCACAACTTAGAATCATTGGAGAAATATAGCACACATTATAAATATCAACATATTTCAATGAAAACATTGTATTTTTTATATCTATATTGCATTAATATCAATTTAAATATGAAATATTAGGAAATAAAATAATTTTAGACAAGGTCTATAATATAATGATTATATTTAAAATAGAGAATTTGATGCTGAGGGAACTATTCCCTAGGTTTCATAATATCAGCCTCCATCAATGATTACATACAAATTAGACAAAAACTATACCTGAGTTCTTCAGGTATTAGCATAGCTGCCTAACATTTTATTGTGAGATAAATATTAAAAATATATTATCATTTATTGTTTAGTGCCTACTATTAAGCAGTCAACTAATTTAACAGTCATTTAGTGAGTGCTTACTATGTACTTGATGATATAATGACCACTGTACATGGTGGAGCTCATGTCCTAGTAGTGAGAAGTATGCAATAACAATTAACAAACAAAAAATAACTTTCATAGATATAAGTGCTATCCAAGGGCTATTCCAGATCGAGTGGTCAGGGATGGCCTCACTGAGGAGGTAATATTGGACTTCAGATCTGAATTATTAGTAGAAGAAACCATATAAAGTTTTTTGGGAAGATTCTTTCGGGCACATTACATTATACTCCATAAATGTAATACAATTACAATTTGCAAATTCAAAGTAATATAAGGTTTAAAAAAGTAATGATAATTGGCGAAACAAGCTTTAAGGTACAGAAAAAATGCCAATGAAGCTAAAATTTGATGAAAGGGAGAACGGTAGACAAAGCCAGATATGTGGGTACACATTACAGTATGAAGGGAATTTCTTCACCATGATGGAGAATTTGGATTTCATTGAAATTATAAAGGGAAGTCATTAGAGTGTTTTAAAAGGAAAAAAACAATATGAAGTGATTCCAGATAATTTTACTTTTTTACTGCTGTTAATTTAGAATGGAGTACAAAAAAGAGAAAGGGAAACAGATAAAGTGGGGCTAGGGATTCATTTAATATACTATATGTGCAGAACTAGAATCATTGAGTTATGGAGTAGTACAAATTTATATTACTCAAAATCTTTGAGTAAGACTCCATATATATATATATATATATATATATATATATATATACATATCATACGAAAACAGCAGTTTCCATATTTTAAAGAGGAAACATACAATATACTATTATGATAGCATCATGTCATATCTTTCATGCAATCCATCTCTTCCTTCTATCAATTCTTTCCTAACTGACCTTGATATTTATCCCTTTTTTTCTTTGCTGCTACTCTATTTAAATTCCGTATCACCTACTAAAATGACTTGTCCTGTAGATTTTCTGCCATCAATCTCGTAATCCTCCAAATCATTTTTCATACCTTGGATAGATTAATTTTCTTAAAATACTATTTGCTAGAACTTTAGCCAAAAGCAATAAAGTAAGTTTTGATATAAAATAACATTTTCATTATTATACTTTTGAAAAACCTCCCATGGAATAGAAGGATTAATAGACAAGAAGATTATTTCTAAATCCTCTTGGCTAATATTCAAGACCTTCAATAAATTGGTCTCAGCTTGCTTAAAAATCGGTGTCTTGCAATATGCTTGCAAGAACATGATCAGGAATAAGAAAACACAAATTCTAGTCCTTATTATACTCCTTTCTAGCCTTGTAACCTTAGCCAAATTATATAAGCCCTCTGTAAACCAATTTTCATGCATGCAATATGGTAAAATTGAAGATATTTACCATATATACCTCGATGTATATGGTATAAGAGAAAATGCATCATAGTTGATGGCAGTGAATCCAAGTTAGTTTTCTCACATATCGTTTATAATATATGATTTTCTTCAGTTACCCAAGCTCAGTAATTTTAATTTATTCATCTTTAAAATAGCCTATAGAAAATTCCCAACTCACAAAGTTGTTGAAAGTATTAAATAAAGAAATGAGTATGTACTCGCCATCAAACTGGTTCTAACAGATCAACACTAGGTTGTTCACATGGCAGAAATACTCTCTAGGGATTAGGGGGATGGGGGGGCAAATCAACAACTAAAGGACACGGGGAGCACTAAGGGGGGGGGAGGGAAGGGCACGCCTTTAACCTGCACTTGGGTGAGGCAAAGACATAAAGTGTAACTGTAGTGTTTGTACCCTCACAATACCCTGGAATAAAAAAAATTAGAAAAAAAAAAAAGAAATGAGTATGAAGAGATTTTTCCAAATTATTAAATGTGTTTCTATTGTAAGTTACCATTTCAAATGATAAAGATTTTCTGAACAAAAAACAGAAAATAATGTTTCCCAAGAAACAATGGTAGAGAATAGGGAAATGAGAGAAAAAGGAAGAAGGTTTAAAAAAGGATACACCTTCAAACAAGTTAATTCTGTTGAAATTGGATTTTACTCTTTCTGGATAACTCTGGGAAATAATGTAAAAAACATGTTTAGAAGTATCAGCCTGAATATACAGAAACTTGATTTTTGTATACCAACTCCTTTAGTCATTTTTGAGGGCTGCTTCTCTGGAGTGTTTATTTTCTGGCACATTTTGGTCACATGACAAATTAGATTAACAGATTCTGACAGGGAGAAAATCTTTTCAAGCAAATAGATGAAGTTGCTAATAATTCTATCAGTACATTCTCAAATGATAGTGAAGTTCATCTAAAGATATCCATGACCTAATCCTTGTAGTCTATGAATAGTTTAGGTTACATGACAAAGGGGACCTTGCAGATGTAATCAAGTTTATGCAAATTAAAATAGAGAGAATATTCTGGATTGTTTAGTGAGGTCCAATATAATCACATGCACCCTTTAAAAGTACATGGTAGTTCTACTTGTAGCTCTTTGAGGTATCTCCATATTACTTTCCACAGAGGTTGTACTAGTTTGTAGTCTCACCAGCAGTGTATGAGTGTTCCTATCTTTCCGCATCCATACCAACATTTATTCTTTTGGGACTTTTTGCTAAAGGCCCTTCTCACTGGAGATAAGTGATATCTCATTGTGGTTTTGATTTGCATTTCCCTTATGATCAGAGATGTGAGCCTTTTTTGATCCAGAAATCCCATTACTGGGCATCTACCCAAAAGAACAAAAGACATTCTATAAAAAAGACATCTGCACTAGAATGTTTATAGTAGCACAATTCACAATTCCCAAGATGTGGAAACAACCCAAGTGCCCATCAATACAGGAGTGGATTAAGAAAATGTGATATGTGTATACCATGCAGTTCTACTTAGCCATAAAAAAAACAATGGTGATCCAGCACCTCTTGTATTATCCTGGATGGGGCTGGAACCCATTCTGCTAAGTGAAGTATCCCAAGAATAGAAAAACAAGAACCACATGTACTCACCATCAAATTGGTATTAACTGATCAATACTTAAGTGCACATATAGTAATAACATTCACTGGGTGTCAGGCAGATGGGAGGGGGCAGGAGGTATGTACACACTTAATGGATGCGGTGCGCACCGTCTCGGGGATGGACACCCTTGAAGCTCTGGCTCATGTGGGGCAAAGGCAATATGTGTAATCTAAACATTTTTACCCCTGTAATATGCTGAAATAATAAATAAATAAATAAAATAAAAATATATTTTTGAAAGATGCTGACAAATAAATAAATAACAGTACGGAGTGTTCTCAGGCTGAGGCCAGAATGGGAGGTAAGAGAGATTCAAGTATGAGAGGACCTTAATCTAATATTGATGGCTTTGGAGATGATGGGTACATAAGCCAAGGAGTGCAAGAGACATTCAGGTTTTGAGAGAGCCTCCTGCGCAACAGTGAACAAGTCACAGAAGCAGCAGCGCTATAACCACTGTAACTGTATTTAGCCGGCCCTGAAAGAACTTGAAAGGGATGCTCTTTTGGAGTTTCCAGAGAAGACCCTAGGCTGGTCAAAGCCATAATTTTGTCCTTGAGAGACATAAAGCAGAGTAAGTGAGTGAGCTCACCCAGACTTCTGGGTGAGCAGTAAGTTATTATGTTCTGTTCTAAGCTGCTAAATATGTGGTAATTTGTTACAGCAGCAATAGAAAATTAATATGAAGAAACATGACAAGTCACTCAATACAGAAAACAAAGACACGTCTCAAATTTTTTATCCCTCCTGTGATGTGCTTTACCCTTTCCTTCCAATATTCAAACTGCAGGAGCTGTTCAGAGCCTCTCTCAAATTCCCATATGGCAATTGCTCTTCTCTAAGCTCAAACAATATTTATAATAAGAGCTACACAAATTAGAATTTGATTGTGTTCTCTCTTGAGTATTTCTGTGTTTCTGTATCACAAAAGTTTTCTTGTGCATAAGATTATGTATTCCTTCTAGGCAAGGACTCTAAATATATAGGACTCTCTCTTTTCTATAACTCAAGAAGATAAAAATGTGTAAATGTTGAGAAACAGCAAAATACTCATCAAGGCACCACTAAGATACAGGTGCCTATATTTATCCACAAGTCATTTGGTATCACTTTGCATCAATGATCATTAAGTATACTTCTGTATAAAGAAACTTAAAGTCATTCCCTGACTCTCTTTCCCTTGTACATGCTGCTTTATTCTCACCTTGCCTTGCAATTTCATATTGCTACAGGGCATCCCTATGCTATGATTTTATTAAGTATGAAATATCCAATTTCCTTAAGTACTACATTTGACAGTTTGATATCACTGACATTTCACCTTGACACTTCTTGTTTTATTTTTATTGTGAAGGTACATCCTCAGTCTTTAAAACTCACATTGTGTCTTGTGATTATCTTTCAAATTTGCTTCTTAGGATAATTTTTGTGAAATAGCGGATAAGCTAAAAATCCTTGTTATGTTTGAATATGAGTTTCTTCGTGGAACAAATGCAGTACAGACAGCTCAAAATACCAATGAAGTGTTTGGGAAGGATGTGGCTAATGGACGCACAGTATGTTGGTGGTTTGAGAAGTTCAGTTCTGGTGATTTTAATCTTGAAAATGAGCTACATGGGAGACCTGAGACCAAGGTGGAGAATGATGAGCTGACAGCTGTAGTGGCAGGGAATCCATCTCAACCTATGCGTGAATTAGCAGCAAGGTTTGATGTTACTATTTCAACAATATTGGACCATTTGAAACAAATGGGCAAGGTAAATAAGCTACGTAGATGAGAGCCACATGAATTAAACTAGTGTCAGAAGAGAAATCATCTTGAAGTTTGCCCTTTTTTGCTATCGCGATGTAAAGTCAAACCATTTCTATTCTGTATTGCTACATGTGATGAAAATTGGCTTCTTTTTGACAATTGCAAGCATCTGGCACAATGGTTGGATAAAGATAAAGTGCCAAAACACAGTCCAAAACCGAATATTCATCAATAAAAGCTAATGGTGTGTGTTGTTGGTCCAGTGTTGTTAATATCCACCATAGCTTCATGAAACCTAGTCAATTTATTACAGATGTCTACTGCAACCAATTGGACAAAATGCTGAGGATGCTTGTGATTAGGCAGCTGAGACTGGTCAATAGAGACAGACCAATCCTCTTGCCAGACAACACTGGACCACATGTCCCACAAACAATGCTGCTCAAACTACAGAGGCTGGACTTGGAAACTCTCTGTCATCCACTATATTCACCAGACCTTGCACCAAATGACTACCGCTTCTTCCAGGCTTTGGATCACTTCTTGTAAGAAAAAAAATTCAATTCTCAACATGCTGTGGAAAATGCCTTTTGTAATTTCATCGTCACCTGCTCTCCAGGCTTCTTCACTGCTGTCATAAACAAGCCACTATTAAGATGGCAAAACTGTGTCAATAGTTTAGGAGCATACTTTGATTAATTGTACTGCTTCTTGTTTGAGATATAATAAACTGAACACTTGATTTGAAATTGGACATTTCATAGTCAGTGACCTAATATTTGTGCAGTCCTGGCTGAGCATATTTTCTGTGTTCATGGTGTGATTTTACCAAATTTTCCATTCCTCTTGTTTACGTATTTTTTTTGGATCAGGCATGACTTATTTTTAGAACTAAACTCAATATTGATTTGCCTCTGATTTCCTATTTAAAAGCAATGGCTACCTAAAAAATAGAGATAAGTTTTATCTCATGTGAAAGGTGCAAGTTAAATTTTGGCAGAATGAAAGGTTATTTGGAGACCGTATGTTCTACAGAAAATTTTGATTATAGTTCTCGAACTTGATGTTTATATTTGCCCATGGCTGTGATCCAGTGCTAGGATAAAGAGAGTAGTAGAAGGAAGAATTAATGAGTGGAAGGATGGAACTAATAACAATAACTTAGACAAATTGAGTTTTCATAGACTAATGATTGATAAAAGTATATATTAAAAGAATTGCTATAAAACATTTACCATTCACATAAAATAGCAGCAAAGGTCATTTTATTTAATAAATTATTTTTTATTGGTTTGTCTTTTATTTAAGGGTTTTACTTATTTATAGAAAATATATGCTACAGTTAATTCTCCAAAGACCATTTGAATTGTAAATTAAAGTTTAATTTACATATCAAATTTACATATTAAATATGTCAATTTGTTTTCTTTTAATATACTTCTTTTCATTCTTGTACCTGCCAAAATATTTTGCTGCACTCTAACAAATCATTTGTCAATCATAAGTGACTTTTTCTTACAATTTCCTTGAAAATTCTGAGATATAAAAGAATAGCTAAAACTATTCAAAAACAGTTCTTACTTATAAAAACATTAAAAGTTAATCAATTTTAAAATAAATGTGATGATAAATTTTTTTTCTGTCCTTAGCTAAACTCATCCCAAGTACAACACTTATGAGGTATGTACTTTGAATTATTTTGTTATTTTGTTGATATTATACTTTGAAAAACAACACAGTAGATATAAACAAATTATACATACATTAAGTCATGTGAGAAATCTACAGACTTAGCACTCGTATGCATTTTTATATGAGCTACACATAATTTTGATAAAATGTCCTTGATATAATAATATATAAAATAATAACAATACTATTCCTTAGGAAAACAACATTTACAATGTGTTAAACTGTTCAGTGAACTGGAAGATTGCCCTAATATGATCCCATCATTTGAAATTATTATGGAATAGGGAAATATTTTTTATGTATCATATATATCTTTTGTTTGAGAGAATATTACCAGTGATGGGTTAAAAACCATGACTGATTTTCCTGTGATGTAAGGTTTCTTTGGTATTTTATAAAGAAATACAATCATTTTCCTATGATATAAGATAGAGAAATACTTTAGACATTAAAGACAGAATAATTTCCTTTTTTTCTGAAGAAAGAACTTAAAGGCCATCAGAGCCAATGACAATTAATTTTAATTATGATGATAAAGACAAAATAGCAGTTAAAACTTCATATGTGGACAACTTTCCATAGAATTTTAAAAAACTGTAGGTGCCGGTGTCTGGTCCAGAATAGATAAAATGATATTATATATTGTTAACACTGATAAATACCTATTTCAGCTGAGATTTATATTTTAAAAACCCTCCAGTCATGGAAACAGGAAATGCATGAGTTTGTCTAAATCATATTGACTTTCGAAGAAAATTCTAAGAAAGATAACTATTAAGTCAAAAACAAATGAATGAACATTAAGTGCAGTAGAACATTAACCTAGGGCTCAAATACAGCATAATTCCTAATGCAAACTTATTTTTTTAATTTCTAATTTAAAATGAAATGTGTATAACAGTCTAAGGAACTAAATAAAGTTAATTTTACCTAATTATTCCTGAATAAAGAAAAACAATTAACAGATTTTACAAGCACTTTTTAAAACTGTTGATGCTATAGCAAATTTCTTTTTTTGTGTTGTATTATTTATTTATTTTTTAAATTTCAGAATATTACAGGGGTACAAATGTTTTCGTTACATGGGTTGCTTTTGTACTGCTGAGACAGTTACGAGTGTGCCCATCTCACAGATACTGTACGTTGTACCTGTTAGGTATGATTTCACCCATCCCTCTCCTCCCTCCCACCTGTTTGATTTCTGTTGAGTTTTACTTCCCATTGTGCACATGAGTGCTGTCGGGTTGGTTCCAATTTGAGTACATATGGTGTTTATTTTTCCGTTCTTGTGATACTTCACTTAGGTAAATGGTCTCCAGTTCCAACCAGATTGTTATAAAAGGTATTAATTCATTTTTTTATGGCTGAGTAGTGCTCCACATGTTGTACATATACCACATTTGTTAATCCATTCATGAATTGATGGCTACTTTGGTTGATTCCACATCTACAACAAATTTCTAATGGATACAGACATTTATTTAAGAAAATACTCTATTACATTCCATGTATTTTGGTTGGCTTAGAGTATTAAAAATGATATAAAATGGTGCATGCATATTAAGAAATTAAAATCTAGAGAGTGATGTAGTCGAGTAATCAGGGTAATATATTCAAAGTATGATGATAAGGATGAAATAAGAGAGAATAGTTCATTACCAAACAGCATTGAGACACCTTTAGAAGAGGAGATGGTCTTTGAATTTGGTATTAAATTTAACAATGTGGTAGGGAAGCAAAAGGAATATTTCAAATTGAAGAAGGCCCAGTTTAGTAATTCATAAAAAAAGGACATGGCATGTTGCAGTATGCTATAAAGTATAGGCTGGAGTGTATATATTTGTGAGGATAGTGTGATGAGTTGAGGCTAGAAAGGTGCTTGAAAACTGAGAAGGAAGAGATTCAGCAGCTAGACTTTAATGTTTCTTCCTCTACTGGAGGAACATTTCTGGGAAATCCTTGGATTCTTATGTTGGTAAGACATTAGTAAAAATTAATGCTATGATCTCTTATTTGTGTTGGTATGATTTAATGATTCAGTTGTTTGTATTACTTTAAAATTATTTACAGAATTATGTTGTATACAATAGTAAATATTTGATATTTAATATGTTCTGTCTATTGATAATAGAATAACCTAAACAGATTTAGATTTTAAGCAGATTTTGGGAGTAGGTTGTATAGTGAATAACAGAGGGATAAGAAGATTGGGTGGAAGAGATTTGTAATTTCTCATATTTAATAAATGTCTGATATTGGCAATAGATTTAGAAAAGAAGGGTTTTGTATGAAAGAAATTTGAGTACACTTTGACTACAACATTTAGTCTGGGGGATGGGTATGCTTGTAGCTCTGACTTGGGCAGGGAAAAGGCAATATATTTAATGTAAACATTTGTACCTCCATAATATTCTGAAATAGAAAAATAAAATTAAAAAAAAAAGATTTTGACTTGGACAGCCAGTTAGTTGGTGATGCCATTCACAAAGAACACAACACGAAGGGCATGCTTAGAGGTGAAATTAATTAGCTCAGTTTGGACATTTTGCATTTGAGACACATGGGAAATATTCAGTGGGAGATGCAGCTACAGATTTATTGACTTAAAGATGAATGTAAGTAGATTTCTCTACCTGTTCTCATATTTCTGCTTATACTCATTTGCAATCCAGCATAGGAAGCATATCTTCCTTCCAATAATAGCTCTTAATGATAGTGCTATAGTTTTATCAGTACAGTAAACTTTTACACATTGCTAACGGAGTTTTCTGTAGCTAAATTGAGTCTAAAGTTAAATTATACCACTAGCTAGTAATGTGAAACTGAATGATTTAGTTAACTTCTTCATGCCTCAATTTTCTCAGCTAAAATACTACTTGCCTCATAATGTAATAACTAAATGAGTTGCTACACACACTACAGGCCACTACAGGCCATATACATTAAACAGGCCATACAGTTTTAAAGAAATCATATACCTTTAAAATGAGTCAGTGTACCGTGGGTTAAGAGCTCTGCAGTGTGCCAAAACACATGTGGTAAACTTTTTATTAGACAAAAAAGAAATGGGAATGGGAAAGCAACACAAAATCAAAATAGGCAAATTAAACTGGAGGGAGGATTTTAAAATTTTCCTGATAGTCTGCCATTTACAGAATTGAATAAAATATAAGTAATAGCTCCTGTGTAACTATTAATAGTTATAAAAGTGTATCACCTTTCTGAAATGAAAATACTTGAGCTAAAACAGTCTATTTTATAACTGTAAAAAAGAGATTAGATCTTCATGTAAGACAGTTGTCTGTAGGAGCTATAAAGCTAGTTATTTTTCTCTACTTTTAAAGAAAATGTAAAGTAATACATGAACCTCAAGACACATCTTAAGAATTAAGTGATATGATGTAAATCTAGTACTTTGCACACTACATCTAAATAATACATGCTGTAGTCATTTAATTTTTGTTGTGGTTTTCAGTTGGACAGAATGAGTACATTGAGTATTTTGTTTCTTAGATGAAAATTTTGTCCTTAATAAAATCAGTACATTATCCACAGTTTGGAAATAAGTTATATTCTATTAGTTTATTGGAAACGTGATCTTTCTGATTTTCTAAGTTATCTTTCCCATCGCTCTAAATAAAAGAGTTCATTCTATACTAGTTTTAAAGGATTTGCTTTAAAAATAATCTTCCAAAGATTTAGAGCTGATGTAGTGACCACCTCCACACTTTACTGGTCACAAGTCATTTTTAAAGCAACTTAAATCCATTGAAAGCCAATCTGATATGAACGTCCTGTCTGTGTAATCCTCAGGAGAGAATGTGGAAGTTAGTCACATAGCCTAGCTAAAGAACTACCTGCCAGACAAATGCCATAGATAAATAGTTCCCAAAGGATTTTGAGGAAAAGGAAAGTCATCTGTATTTCATGGAGAGAAGTACATTTTGCTTCACTATGATTGGATAATTTTGATATTTTAGAGTTTTTTATTTAATGATTGGATATGTGATTCTCTCAACAATTTTCTTGTTTACCTCCTGACACTCCTCCAATATCTTTTTTAAGGACTTCTAGAGACTCCTTAAAATAAAATATAGAAAACAGTACCTTTTCTCTCCTGCTTACGGAATCAATTTCAGCAAAAAGCAGAGAAGCTGGAAAAATCAGTAGCGAAGCTATGACTGACAGATGAATAGAGCAGAAAATAGAAAAATCCATGAGATACCTGGGATTTGCTGGGCAATCATGTGTCTCACAAAGAATGTAGGTCTCACACAGTAAGTAAAATACGTGATTTTGGCAGGCGGTGCCAAAATTCCAAAGTTAGTTCAAAACATGAAAGCACTGTCAGTCACATTATCGCTTTTTCTTTTACCTTGGTGACTCATCCACAACTCTAGGCATTAAAAAAGAAAAATCATGTGGCTTTCACATTTTTTCCCTATAATATAGTTTGATATGGCATGACATTTCTTAAGTTCTTGAACTTTTCAAGACAAATAAGGAAGTGGAATGGAAGAAGGGGCTGCCGGTGATAATATTTTTGATAAAAATATTTTTCAAAAGAGCATTTTGTATAATATTCCCCCATTCATCTAATCAGCATATCAGCCAAATAAACTCCTTGACATAAAACCTTTTTCTTGCAGTCTCCCTTTTACAATTATTGAGATTTTTTGAAACATTTACCATTTAGTTTGACATCTCCCTGTGATTTATTTTATTAATCATCTTAATCAGAATGTGCAGAGCATAATTTAACATTTCTCCTCTAACTCAGGGCCTCTGTATGACTATCAATTAGCACATTGCAGTAAGAGAGTCATGTCTTAAAGGACTATTAAGAGGTGGAGGCCTTCTTGCCCTGATCCACATGGTGCCAGATGGCTGTCTAATTAGTTACTCTACCGTCCACTTCATACCTGCTATCTTGTTTGCTGAATTTCAGTTAACAGACCCTACTCATTATTTATTCACATTTATCTGACATGGTGTCTTCTATAGCCTAAGAGGAAACACAATTACAAAGTGGATTACATTTTAAAAATTCATCATTCTGATTATTGGAAAAATTTACTTTCAGTAGCACCCAAGGAGTAAAATGTTACATAAATACAACAAACATTTATGTGTGTGTGTTTGTGTGTGCTTGCCCCCACAGTCTTCTTATTGCATTTCAAAAATTACAGGTTGATGTTTTTAAGAGTTTAATTTTGGAATCTTGGAACATTAGTGAATGTTTGTTTCTGCACATATCTAGGCATTCTGTTTCAAATTTATAATGTATTGTCCACTCTTAAACCCACAAATAAAGCTATACTATACATGTGTGTGTGTTTGTGTGTGTGTATTTTAAGAAATTGCTCTTAAAATAGTGAAAATCAATGAATTACATTCATGCTAATGTTACACCACGATGTTACGTTAGGTCCATGAGTTTCAACAATGGAGTACATTCTCAACAACAATAACCATGTAAAGACGGCTACCTTTTATAATTTTCTTCTTGTAAAATTACTTAAAATGAATTAGTAGTGTTAATTATAATAACTTTATGTACACATGTGCTCAAAAGGACTCTAGTACCAAAAGCAAACAATACCACAAAAGGTTTCTTATCTCCCACTTCAGTGTCTGCTGATTTCAAAGGGCTCGTTATTAAGTACCAAATGCAATTATTTAAAGATATTGTATATTAAAGTGGACCAGAAATTCACTTGGGAAAATAAACAAGTCAGTTGGTCTTTAAGGAATCTGTCTTTGGGTTAATAACATAACACATTTCATTTGTTTTCTTCAAATTTGGAAAAAATTAAATATACAGATTTACATCACCTAACAACTGTTGAATTCATTAATTTTACTTAACAGATCTTAAAAAGTTATCATTTTTTTTTCAGTTGACTCCAGCATTTTTGTTGCTGTTATCCTTTTCTCCAAGCATAATAATTTTTTTACCCAGAAGCAAACAAAATAAATATAATACAAAGTGTTATTTCGAAGTTATGTTTTTGGACAAAGAATCACAAATTTATTAGATATATAGTTATGTAATCATAAAATATCATATAGAAAATGTAAATTTTGGATGAATCCAAAATGTTTTGGTATATATATTTATAACAACCTTGTGCCATGCATGAGATCCAGGAAGCAATCTATGTCAGTTTTGGAGCCCACAGGGGTCAATGGGCATTTCTTTAGCTTGAATTATAGGTGTTTACAGTGAGAATGTGGACTACTGGGGGTGTCTCACTTTTCCTTTCCTGCACTGAGGAGGCTCTCCCAGATCCCAGCTAATCCTGGCAGAGCAGGCTGCCTCACTGCCCTCTCCTTCCTTGTTTTAGGTGTTTCCTATCACATCCAATGTTTTCTCTTGGATGATCTATTCAAAGTGTGATTATCTACTCATTCTTTTAGTTCCTCTTAGCGGAGGAGGTGAACGTGACATGCCTCTTGCCAGCCACCTTGAAGCCTGTTTGTTTACTTAAACAGTAACTACATATTCATCTATATTTTATCCGAATATCAGTATCCATATATGCTTGTTTGCTGCCATTCATGATATCATATAAATTCTAGGCTTTTCTAATTTAGCAGAATAGAGAATAAGACAAGGTATGTATAACTTGAAAAATATTTTAAAGAGCACATAAGCTTGATCAAAACATTGTTCTAAAGTTATTTGGATTGAATACTTTTTTATGTTTTTATATGTAAAGTTCATGAAATTTCACGTTGTAATTTTATAAGTGCTTTGGCTAAAGAATTTTGCTATTATTTTTATTAGATTTACTTATGTCTGAAGTCATGCACTCTAGAGAAGACTCTGAGAAAGAGATTCATGTGCTTAAGGTTTATCGGGGAAACATTTAGTAACAAAACCTATGAAAGAATGTGGGAAACAGGATGAGCCAGACAGAGAACTTGAACACTGGTACAGTTGCAAAAGGGCCTCAGCCAATCCCACAGGAAGCTTTGGAGCTAGGATGGCCTTTCAGAATTGTCTCAAATTCAGGTGTGTGGGCCAGGCTTTCTTAGCTCTTTGGGGCCTTCCTTGCTCCTTCACACTAACTGGACGTGGGCTGTCCTTGATGACCGACTTCTTCTGATGGCCACTCAGATAGGACTGACTTAAAAAATACAAGCAAAGCAAAGACAAAACAAAATAAAAAAGTTTCTCTATTTTGTCTTATTATTTAAAATAATGAATTACAATGCACTAGCAAGCAAATTTAAAATTATAATTTTGGCTAAAATGCTAGGTCTACCTTTGAACTAATTGTGGACTTTTATTTTTCTTATCCTACGTTTTATGAACATGTACTATATATAAAGAATGCTATTATAAAATACAAAAAAATAATTCAAAGTATGTACAGTATGAGAGAATGCAAAGCGATGCTCACGCTCTTGTGCAGGTATTAGAAGAGATGATTGCTTAAATAAGTGCAATACATTGTATTATTAATAATTTGAGTTGTTATAAATTGTGTGCTTAGTTATTCTAAAGAGGAAGATGCCTTATCTATTTATAGGAATCAGAAAAGTTTTGTTGAGAGTTAACATTTGTTTTCATTCTTAGAGAGTGAATAGAGTTTTGAAAGGCAGATATGAACATCAACATCATTCCTGGCAGAGTGAAGTGCATGAGAAAGAAATAGAAATGCCAAAGTGCAAAGCTTTTTTTGGAAAAAACGATTATCCCAACTTGATGAGACATCAGGCCTGTGAACAGACAGTGTTTGATTGCTAGAAAGTTAGATTGTTCAGTCTTCCAGATATCAGCCTGACTGTATACTCACATCTCGAGAGCATAAAGGGGAGAGATGCTGTAAGGACAGCATGGCCAAACCGTTTCTGTCCCCTCTCTTGCTCTCAGCATCCACAGCAAGCTAAACAATGGTCCTATCTATTCTAGCTCTAAAATATAGTTCCAACCTGGCCACTTCTACTACCACGAACATAATTTAAGCCCTCCTCCTCTGTCATCTGCACTGTGGCAGTAACCTCTTGCCTGCATTACAATTTATCCTCTAGACAACAAAAGCCATCTTTTAAAAATATACATAAAATAATTTCACTTTTTATTCTGATGGCTTCCAGTGACTTTCCAAAACACCAAGATTAAAAACCAAAATCTTAGGCCAGGCGCGGTGGCTCACGCCTGTAATCCTAGCACTCTGGGAGGCCGAGGCAGGCGGATCGTCCTGAGCTCAGGAGTTCGAGACCAGCCTGAGCAAGAGCGA
>RJWJ010017830.1:0-32420 GCA_004363605.1 Indri indri | reverse complement strand
TTTTATATTGTTTTTCTGGTCTCTATTTATTTTTGCTCTGACCTTTGTTATTTCTTTCCTTCTACTTTGTGCTGAGTTTTGTATTCTTTTTCTAGTCCCTTGAGGTATAATGTTAAATTATTTGTTTGAAAAATTTTTAAATTTAGGCATTTATTGCTATAAGCTTCCCTTTTAGAACTGCTTTTGCTGCATCCCATAAATTTTGGTATGTTGTGTTTCCCTTTACATTTGTCTCAAGATATTTTTTGATTTCCCTTTTGATTCTTCTTTGACTCATTGGGTGTTTAAGAGCATGTTGTGTAATTTACACATATTTGTGAATTTTCAAAATTTCTTCCTGTTACCGATTTCTAATTTCATGCATCATGGTTAGAAAAGATACTTGGTATGATTTCAGTCTTAAATTTGTTAAAACTTGTTTGTGGCCTAACGTGACCTGTCCTGGATAATGTTCCATGTGCACTTGAAAAGAATGTGTATTCTGCTGCTGTTAGATGGAATGTTCTGTAAATGTCTGTGAGGTCCATTTGGTCTGATGTGTAGTTTACGTCCACTGTTTCCTTATTGATTTTCTGTCTGAATGATCTATCCATTGTTAGAAGGTGGGTATTGAGGTCCCCTACTATTATTGTATTGCTTTCTATCTTTCCCTTTAGATCTATTAATATTTGCTTTATATATTTAGGTGCTCCAATGTTGGGTGCATATATAATTACAATGGTTATATTCTCTTGATGAATTGACACCTTCATTATTATATAGTGATCTTTTTGTATCTTTCTACAGCTTTTGACTTAAAGTTTCTTTTAATGGTAGAATAGCTACCCCTGTTCTCTTTTGGTTTCAATTTGCATAGAATAACTTTTTCTGTCCTTTCACTTTCAGACTGTGTGTGTTCTTAAAGCTGAAGTGAGTCTCTTGTAAATAGCATATAGTTGGATCTTATTTTTTTTATCCATTCAGCCACTCTATGTCTTTTGATTAGAGAATTTAATCTATTTACATTCAAGGTAATTATTAACAGGTAAAGACTTTCTACTGCCATTTTATTATTTTTTTTATAGTTATTTTGTGGATATTTTGTTCCTTTTGTCCTTTCTTGATTTCTTCTTTTGTGATTTGATGATTTTCTCTAGTGTGTATGCCTTGATTCCTTTTTCTTTATCTTTTGTGTATCTACTATAGGTTTTTGCTTTTTGGTTACCATGAGGCTTACATAGAACATGTTAAAATTATAGCAGTTTATTTTAAGCTGATAAAAACAACTTAACTTTGATTACACGCAAAAACTCTACACTTTTACTCCCCACCCATATTTTATGTTTTTGGTGTCTCAGTTTACATCTTTTAATATTGTGTATGCTTTAACAAATTATTATAGCTATGGTTATTTTTAATAGTTTTTTTCTTTTAACCTTTATATTACAGATATAAGTGGTTTATACACCACCATTATAGTATTAAAATATTCTGAATTTGACCATTTGCCATTACCATTGAGTTTTTAACTTTATATGTATTCATGTTGTTAATTTGCATTTTTTATTTCAACTTGATGAACTCTCTTTACCATTTGTCGTAAGGCAGGTCTAGTGGTGATGAATTCACTCAGCTTTGTTTGTCTGGGACTGTCTCACCTTCACTTGTGAAGAACGGCTTGGCTGAGTATAGTGTTCTTGGTTGGCAGTTTTTTTTTTTTAATTTAACACTTTGAATATATTATCCATTACCTCCTGGCTTTAATGTTTCTGTTGATAAGTCCACTGATACCTTTATGGGGGTTCCCTTGTATATGATGAGAATCTTATCTGTTAGTATTTTCAAGATTCTCTCTTTGTTTTTGACTTTTGACAATTTGATTATAATGTGCCTCAGAGTATTCTTCTTTGGGTTGATCTTTCTTGGAATCCTTTGAGCTTTATGAATCTGGATGTCCATATCCCTTACAAGATTTGTAACGTTTTCAGACAGTATTTCCTTAAGTAAGTTTTCTGTCCCTTTCTCTCTCTCTTTGCCTTCTGGAACTCCCATAACTTGTATGTTTATATACTTGATGATGTCGCATATGCCCCTTACGCATTCTTTATTCTTTTCCATCTTTTTTGTTTTTGTTCCTCTAATTGGCTAATTTCAAATGACCTATCTTTGATTTCCTAATTCTTTCTTCTGCATGATTGAATCTATTATTAAAGCTCTTCATTGAATTTTTCACACCTGTCATTATATTCCTCAACTCCAGGATATTTGGTTCAGTTCTTCTTTATTTTATGGTTTCTAGTCCTTTACTACACTTTTCATTTTGTTTATGCATTGTGTTCCTAATTTCGTTTAGTTGTCTAACTGTATTGTCTTGCATCTCATCAAGCTTATTTAAGATTATTATTTTGAATTCTCTTTCAGACAATTCATAGATCTTCTTTTCTTTCAGATTGATTGCTAGAGCTTTATTAATATCCTTTGATGTTGTCATATTTTCCTTATTCTTTGTTATCCCTATAGCCTTGTGTTGTTGTCTGTGCATGTGAAGGAGCAAGCATCTCTTTTAGTCATTACAGATTAGTTTAAGCACACTAAGGTCTTTTCTTGTTAGGTTCCTGGGCTTATGGGATTACGTTCAGTATCACAGTTGGATGGGGTTAGAGCTGGGTCATGTAACTGCTGATGTGTCCACACTGGGGTCTATGGCTGGTGAGCCTAATACCAAGGGCTTTAGAAGGAATGAATCCTGCCTGGTCCCAGGGTAGACTGGACTGTCTCCAGGACCTTTGTCCATAGGGATGATTCTGAGATGATGGTCGGCTTCAGGATCTTCAGATAGTAGGACTGTTACTAGGTTCATGGTGGTTGTGGCTTTCTCTGGGTCTGTGGGAAGATTCCTGCTGTGTCACTGGTTGGGTCCTTGGAAGGCATTGCTGCCCTAGTCCACAGCTGAAAAGGGCTGGAACCAAGTCACAGGGTTGCTTTCAGGTTCACAGCTGGGACCAAGGTTGGCAGGTCTTCCCAGAGGACTGAGGTGGGCATGTCTCCCTCTTGTCTGAGTACTGCTGGCATGACTGATCTCAGACCACTGCTAAGAGGGGCTGGAGCTAAGTTTTACAGCCATTTCAGGGTTTACTATGGGACTGAAGTTGGCAAGCCTGCTCTGGGGACTCAGACAGGCCTGGGACCCTATGCTGCCAGCCAGACTGATCTTGGACCACTGCTGAGAAAGACCAAAGCCAAGTGTCAGAGCCATATCCAGTTCACAGCCAGGAATGAGGTTGGCAGGTTTGTTGCCCAAGGCAAAAGTGGGCATGACTCCTGGATCCCGGGGCAGATGGTTCTTATAGCAGCACCGTGACCAAATGGGGCTGTATCTGAGTCCGCATGGGTACGGGAGCCATTTCTGGGTCTCGAGCCAGGGACATGGCTGGCAAGTCCATCACCTGCATGAAGTTCTCTCCACTCAAAAGGCCCTCCTGGGTCTTGGGCTCCACTGGAGTTTTACAGGCTCTTACTTGGATCCCAAATCTTCTGCAAAGGCACCTTTGTCTGCAGATGGCTGTGAAATTATTGTTAGCTGTGGGGGGATACAAAACAGGGTCCTCCTGTTCCATATCTTGCTGATGTCCTCTTGTGTTTTCTTGTTCAACTTTTATATCAGTAGTTTAGATAGAAATGCCATGTAGGTGGCACAGATTGGGATTGAGAGTTAATATGATGGGTAATAGGATTAGGATTCAATATTTCAATAAGCTGAATTAATGAGCTAAATTTAACATGATGAAACTTAACGGAAATAAAAGCAAAATTCACTCTTGGATCCTAAATTGTGTTTCATAATTCTCTTCTCTCTTTCTATACTCTCTTTTCACAACCTTTATTAGAGTTATTTACTCTATTTTCTGTCTTCATTAGCACCATAGACTTAATTATGTCAGAGCACTTTCCACATTGCACTGTTCTTGTTTACTTGTCACCCCTCACCAATATATATTGTCAACAGTTTGAAGACAGGGACTATCCTTTGATATTTTTTCAGTCTGCTGCACCAGGACACATCAAATGACCAATTGAGTAAACAAACTAGAACTTAGTGGCAGCACTTTGAAAAAGTCGTAATAACCTCACTTGGTTCCCACAGTGTGATGTGGTTGATGGACTATTTACAGTTCGTCAGCCTTTTACCATAACTAGATGCTAATGGCTATGAACTGGTTACATCCACTAATTGATCGTTGCTATTGCATTTTCACTAGTAAATTGGCCTGAAAAATAAAAACAAAATGATTGGAGCTGGCAGGTATCTTACAGAAGACTGAATTTATCCAACTCATTTTGCAGATGAAGAAATGAGGTGAAGAAAAAAGAGAGAAGTTACCTGGCCAGGTTCACACAGATAGTACTTACGCATTGTCCTGGGACTCCTCACTTTTAATTTTACTCTCAATATGAGTGTTTCTGTATTTTTTATTTACATAAAGAAATATTTTTGGTAATAGCTGTAGACATATTTTGTACTATCATCAGTTACTAATTGTGCATAATAAAGCATTTTATGATTGGCAATATAGTCTGTAAAAATTGATACAGTAATTTAAGTTTCCATTTCTTTTAACGAGTAATGTAACAGTTTACATCTGTTTCCTCCCTCATTTGTAAAAGTTTTAAAGGAGAAATATTCATTTTAATTAACTTTTATTAAGTCTTTAAGGCATTAAATATATTTCTATATTATTTTTAATGCCAAAGCATCTTTTATTGGAAATCATATTGTTATTATGACTGTCTCTTGGGAGAAGTGGGGAGGAGGAAGCTATGGAGAAAATAGGAGAGAGGGGATTGTAGAGGATGATTCATTATTTGTATTCTTATGTGACAACTGCTTCCTCCTGAAGCCATCTTTTCTTAAAGAAGCCTTTTGCTCCATTTGAGGTTTTTAATTTTTATGCATTTAATTTTTAATCAAAATTGATATTCACAAATTATTAAAAAGTATTGTGCAAGCAAATTTATAATGACAAGTACTAGTTCCCTGATTACTACCTCCCATTTGAAGAAGGAAACACTTTTACGTCTTTTGTTTCTTTGGTTGGTTTCCTCTATATTAGTCAATAATATATATATTTTTATTTCAGAATATTACAGGGATACAAATGTTTTGGTTACGTGGATTGCTTTTGTACTGCTTGAGACAAAGTCATAAGTGTGCCCGTCATAAATGTACGACATTGTATCTGAAGGGTATGACTTCACTCCAATAATATATTTTTATGTTTTAAATTTTAACATATTTATTTGTTTGAAAAGGTAAATCATTTACATGCTTCAAAAATGAAAGGCATAAAAATATATATAGTGAAAAATCTTCCCAAAACACAGAAAAATCTTGATACATAAGTAAATATGAAAATATTTTCCCACTCCTTTCTATGTAAATGTGTACTCTTATTACTTGATTTATCAATTTTAGTTATTATTTATTGACTTCTTGCTGTGATAAAAGAAGTGTGTATCCTTGTATCACCCTACTTCACTTGACTTCTGCCTCTTAAAACAAGTGCATCAGTATTTGTAATTCCTCTGCTGGTTATATTCTTAACCTGCAGCAGGCAACTGATGCTTGGCTTCTTGTGTCGTCAACTGTAGATGGTATCTCTTGATTCCTCGTTTTGTGAGATGGGGATTAATAGCATCCTTATACTTCCTTCCTCTCTCCTTTTTATCTTTCTTCTTCCAATTTTTCACACCTCTCTTTTAATTTTTGTATTATCAGTGTTAACATCTACATTTTGGTCTTTACCCGTACTTTAAACCATCAGTGATTTCTTTATAGCGTAAATTTTAAAAGTTGAAAATCAATAAATAGTTTTCACATTATGATGATCAAGTAAATATTGTTCACTAAGACACCAAGTCCTTTCCTATAAAGATTTCTTGCAATTTCCACTAGTCTTTTTTTTTTTTTTCTGGCATTTATCATCTTCTAAAGTTTAGCCAGTCTCAGCGATAGTATCAAATCTGTGGAATCCCTTTTGTGAAGGGGAATCCTCATTTCCTCTGTTTGCCTGCTGCTTTCTTCTGGGTTGACTGACCCTGGATCAGCTGAGCAGCTGTCACCCTGGGATGACCCTTCGTTGCTCTTCCTGGTTGAATCCAATTTTTGAAATTTAGCGCTTTTTTCTTTCTGGTTTGCTGTCTAGCTATGAGCAAAATTTCAAATAATTTCCTAAGACAGGGTGAATGAAAGGTAAACTTTATGCATTATTAGTCCATACATTTCTATTAATGTCTTTATTCTGCCCATGCATGTCTGATAATGTCTTTATTCTGTCCTTCTGATTATGGTGTTGACATGATAAGACTTCTAGACTGAAGATAATGTCCTGATTGTAACTGGAAGGCATTTCTCATTATCTTTTAGCCTCCATGATTCTGATGAGAAGTCTAATGCCAATCTGATTTTTCATTTTTTATTGATGACTTCATTTTTCCCTCTAAAAGCTTATAGGATCTTCTCCTTATCCTTGGTGTTCTGAACATTTTAATACAATCTCTGTATTGTGAACTTTCAAAATCCATTTTCTTGATTACTTGGTGGCTCTTTTCAATGAGATGTATATCCTTTGTTTTGTTACATCTTCTTCTGTTAGCCCAAGGTCCAGAAACCTGATAATTTAGCACTCGGCAATAAGACCATGAAGAAGAGGAGGCAGCAGTCTAGTCTGTAACTTTTATGTAGTCCTCGTTAACTAGTACCCATTCTTGTCAACCCTACATCATGCTCAGAGTACCTGGCAGTTCTGCACCTTGAGTCTGTGTGGGGTTCTGCAGGGCAGGTCAGCTGCTTCCTGGGCTGCGGGTCCTTCAAAGGTATATTTTCTGCTGGGCTTCTATTGCCCTCCTTCCTTAGGCACTATTTTCTACCTGCTTTTAAGGAAATTCTGTTTTAATCTGTGTTTTTTTGATGGCTACCCTCCCATTCTCTGCCCTTGTGCTTTCATGCTCTCTTTTTATTATAACTGTAATGGAGACTTGCTGGGAGAAGAAATGAACTCATGTGTTCTGTCATCCCAAAGTTTAAAGGACTCAGGTGGATCTCAAGCTTGATAGGGCCGTCCTGCAGCCCTGCCTCAGTGACTGGAGTCGGGGACCGTGTCTTACTCACAATTATCCTGGAACTTGGCACACAGTCGACACTGACTGAATGTCTGCTGAATTACAATAGGTATGAAAGTTGAGTTGTTGTATCCAGGAATGAATACTAAATTGTGCCCCCCGCACTGTAATACCTAAGTATTAAAAGGACATGTGAAAAGTAGTGAGGCTTTTATGGTGGGTTTGATACCCATCCACCTTACTCTGTATTAATAGAATTGTCAGCTTTAGTGATTTCATTTTTCATATCATAGCTGTCTGAGAAGTAGTTCCTCTAAGTATACTTCTTTTAATTGCTTAGTTTTCCCATGCAATTAGAAAGCTGCTAGAACTTGACGCTCCATTTTAATGTAAGCTAAACTGAATTTTAACTAACGTAAGGATCTTGTGGTGGCATAAATTAATGTTTACAAAAGCATTTTATATACTGTAAAGTGCTATGCATGTTTGAGTTTTTGTTGACATTATGTGGGAAATGCCAGAATTGTTTTTTAAGCTGTGCTATTTTGAGCAGGGATTAAGGCACTAAGCAGCATGCTACTGTCTTCTATTTTTGTACTTTACATGGAGAAGGAATGATTTTGTAATATATAGTTGTGAATCTTAGCTGGTGATAGCAGAGGTAAAGCAGCTCTGCACAGTGTACGATTATTTTCAGATTTGTTTGGCTAGTGTAGACAAAGCTTTAGGGAAACGTAGGGGACTAAAGCCTGCTGTGAGGATATTTGGCCATATCCCTTATATAAATGTAATATAGCCCCAGTGGTAAAAGTCTACTGACCCATATCTGGTTCTGTTTGGCTAGTTCAACCGTAGTGATCAATCAGCTCTGCCTGACAGTGGGAGTGTGTTGGAGCCTGACCATTGGAAGGGCTGAGACATTAAGTTATCCTTGAACATAAGAACCAGGCTCTTTGTGCAAGTCAAGACTCCCGGTGGCATTTGTACTTGAGGACTCGTCCCCTTCCCCTTTGTCCACTGTTTCAATTTTTTAAAAGGTCATTAAACGCTGAAACAATTTAGCAGAATAAAGGGGAACATAATTTAAATCTGCTTATAACTCTAAATTCGCTTCCAATTTTTATCTGTTTGTACATTTTGCTTAGTTGTAAGCAGGGTGTAACATGATGTTCAACTCTTCCTACTTAGCATTATTTTATATATAATTTATAAAACTGAGTACTTGGATATGTGCTGCCTTCTTTTTTTGTGGTAAGAACATTTAACGTGAGACCTATCCTTTTAAATTTTTCAGTGTACAATGTAGTATTGTTAACTGTAGGTACAATGTTGTATAGCAGATCTCTGGAACTTAAACGTCTTGCATAACTGAAACTTCATACGGACTGTTTTTAACAATGATAAGGTATTCATTGATACGACATAATATTCTTGACCTTTCATTGTTATACATTGGCTTGTTTCTAATTGTTTATTATCACATACAGTATTGAACTGATACAGGCATTTTTATACAAATGATGATAAAGATCCTAGAATATATCTTCAAAGTGAAATGATCAGGTCTAATGTTTTATACGTCTGGTTTCTGCAGTTATTTTGGTCTCCAGAATGACAAGGCCGTGCAGTTGTTTTATTCCACATTTCTTTATTAGGGAGCTGGGTGTTTCTCTTATAATTATTTACCGTTTATGTTTACTTATGGAACGGAGAGCCAATAGTTGGATACTTTTAGCTCAATCTGTTAATCATGCAGAAAACGTTAGAATATGGGAGATCAGGGTCTTTAACTTTTGAGGACACCCCCGCCATGTCCCCACCTGTACATCACACAGTGGTTTTCTAGGGAGGAGATTCGTCCAGTAAGGTGCAGGCATTGCTGGAAAGGCTAACACAAGTTAACTTTTTGGCAGCAAACCCTGTGGAAAGGATTACTTCATCAGCTTAATTTCCAATCCTAACAGCTGGCTGAGAGTAGTACCTCCCAAGAACGGGACATAGGACAGGTTCCTGGCAGGGCAGTGGGCCTGAGAAGCTTGGGTAGGATGTCAGAATTAGGGAGTTGGAAGGATGGACGAGGCATGGTCCATTCCCCTTCCTGGACCTCCTCCTATTTATGCAAAAGTCAGTAAGAAATAAAGGATAATTACCCCAGTGGGGGGTGGGTGTTACAGGACACTGACTGGGCCGCAGAAATGATTATTTTGAGAAAATAAGTACTCAGAATTAAAAGGCTACTTTATTGCCACCAAAGTCAAACATAAAAACTAGTGGTAATTAAAATAAAGGAAAATTAATTAATTACATAGTGTATTAATTTGCCACAAGAAGAGATTTATAGTGTTGTCATGTCCTTTGTTTTTAGGGGGTGAATTTTCAAAAGAAAAGTTAATGAGACCATGTAAAATGGTTATATGAAGAATGTTTTTGCATTCTTTGGTAAAACTGCTATTGGGACATTGCCCATTATTTTCGATTTTCCTCTTGTAAAGATCCAAATTATAGAGTCATCAGAGTTCAGAGGTAGGGAAAAGTTAATTTTTTCCTGAAAAGTATGATTTAATTTATTAGATAGTAAGGTATATGCAACCATATGTAGCCCCTTTCTCTCTCTCTGTCTCTGTCTCTCTCTCTCTCCCCAGCTCCCTCTCTCTGCCTCTCTCTCTTTGTGTGGCTGGAGGATAAATTGGAGAGTAAATGAATGAGTCAAAAGGGAGTTAAGACATAAAGAAATTATTTAGGGCTGCTCGTTCCTGGAATGTCTCTCATAAGAACTATAATTAAATTAAGTAATAAGTTGTCTCCATCAAAGGTTATTTTCAAGTCTAAAGCAGTATATTTTCATGGTAGATGATTGATGATTCAGTTCCAACTAGTATAGCTGTGTGAATATTTGGTTCTCCTCTTATGAAAACCTGAAAAGTGATTCTTTTCCTGTGAAGACTCTTTTTGCTTCCTTTGAGATCCTTTCCGATGTTTCCCCACGAGGTGGGCTGGCCTGCCCAGCCGTAGCCTGCATGTCACAGGGAAGGAAGGCCAGCTGGGGAGCTCAGCAGAGGGCAGAGCTGGGGTTAGATTTTGTCCTCAAGTACTGGAGTCAGGAAGTGTTGGGGTAAAGAAGGGTTCAGCAGGGAGCTTGAGTCTGGGAGAGGAAAAATGCTCATACCAAGGCACACAGCCCATCAGTGGCACAATAAGGACTTTTGCCATTCGTTCACTGTGGAGGCTCTTTTCACAGTGCCACGTGATGTTTTCATCCTAAAAGAGATTGAAATCTCCAAGGCACCTACCTGTAGGACTAGAACCCCACACGAGGTGTTGTCTGATTAGGGTCCTGCAGGCAGTGAGACCTTTTTGAGGACGGATGGGAGAGAGATGAGGATTCCTCTTCAGTTCATCTGACTTTTATATTCTCTTATTATTGATTTAATAACATAAATATTTAACCTTTATGTTCTACTAATAAATTGTGATGTATCCTAGTTAGGAAAAAAGGAAAAATAAATCCTGGATACAAATGTGGTACTTGATTTCTAATCCTCAGGTAGTTTCTCCACCCGCGTCTCAGCCCCAGCTTCCCCGCCCCGTCTGTCCTGCTCGTACGCACTGCCATTTACACCACAGGCGTTTGCTACTTTCCATACCCCTCTCTACGATAAGATGCTTTATTTTCTTTCAGCTTAAGTTGTCACTTTCCAGCCAAAAGCTCAAAATGAGTATCTGCCCTATCCTTGCAGTCGATGCTGAGCACCTTTGGTACACACGCAGTTTAACTGCGTGTGCCGGGACTACTCTTTATTTTCTCATCGGGGACTTCCCTTTCCAAGAATTGGTCCCTCCATTAGTTAAAATATCTTTTGAACATTTGGATTCTGCCAAATAAGTAAAATAACATGTTTTAAAAACTGAGCTAAACAGGTTCCTCTATACTTCAGTGATTCATGAGCATCATAATCTCATTCTTGGTTGTCTGAGCCAAAAATAACAACGAAAATAAACCCCCTTTATTTTAGATCCTCATTGAACTACAGATTAGGTCCTATTCACTTACCTCCCTCAAAGGGTATATTTATGGGAAACCATCAGGTTGGTGTGAAATAGATATTCAAAATAGGGAAGGAATTAAAAATATATAGTGTGATTAATTTTATAGACCTCTTTCTGATATTTTGTGGAATACTGATTATGTTGTGCTAGTAATTGTGTCAAAAGGATTTACCCAAAGGCTTTAACTCCTCGAAGTAGAAAATATACTGCTAAAAATAAAACTTAAGGTCTCTTCATTTTGCAGCTGTGCCCATGGCTCATGTTGGTAGTTTTCATTCCGTTTTGTTCAAAAGGGAAAAAACATGCCACCAAAATGTATCAGTAAAGTTAGAAAATGGATCAAGTTTTCCAGAACATTTACTATATATATATATATATATATAGAGAGAGAGAGAGAGAGAGAGAGAGAGAGAGAGAGAGAGAGAGAGAGAACATTTCTAGAGAATACTGAAAAAAAAAACTATTTAAAATATTATTCTTATTTCCTTTTTTTCTTTTTTAAACTCTCTGGGTACTCATTTTTAAATTACAGAGCCTTTGAATCTATCTGCATTTCATGTTTTACAGAGAGAGATTTTTTAAAAAAAGTAAAAAATTAGAAGACAGTGGGTAGTGCAGATAACCCTAATTAAGAGGAAACCAGGCCCCACGTGGCTATTATCTGATTCATTATATATTACAGCTTTAGAATTTAGAAAATTGTGTTATAAATCATGATGTCATTTCCAGGTAATCGCATGCGGGCAATGTTTCCCCCGAGAGAGTGTGCCTGTTACAACAGCTGTGTCATCCCCAGGGCTGTAGGGGAGATTTGGGCAGCTGAGAATTGTAGCGTTGATTGTATACTTCTTACCTTTGTTGTTTTTGTTCACTGTAAGAAGTAAAGAAAGTTTATTTGAATTAAAACATCAGCTTATGAGTAAAGAAAGCTTATTAAAGTTAAAACACCATTAGTCACTATGGCAGTTGGTTATCTTGGTACAGTTTCTATTGTAAAATAAATTCAAATTTGTGAAGACTTGGATAAACAAGAGGCATTGTTACACAGAGGAAAGAGTTTGGAGACTGGAGGTGGACCTGGCCAGACATTCTGCTGCTCATTAATTAGCTGTGACCTAATATATTTTACTTTACTTTTTAAACTTAATATCACAATCTGCACATTGATTTATTAATATATACTCATTCAGCAATTATTCTTTGAGGCTCTCTTATGTACCAGGCATTAGCTCTGTGCTGGGGATAACGTGAGGAGTAAAAAGGACATAGTCCTTTATCTCACAGAGCTTATGGTTTAGTGGGAGAACCAGGCATTAAACAGACAGTCACACAAATGATACAATGACAGTTGCGATAAGTGCTATGAACAGAAAGAAGACAGAGCTATCTAGTAAAATTGGAATAACATTGCCTCCCTTTCAAGGTTCTGACACATAAAAAGCATAGCGAATAGTGGTAGTGATTGTTAGAAGTATTATTAGTATTATTATGATGTCTTCCCCAACCAAAACATGATCAGGTGAAGACAGACAGGGCAGGTAACTAGGTGCAGTGCATGACGAGGTAATGAAATATGAGGAATTCAAACTGAGGAGGTATGAGGCTGACTACGTGAATTAAATATAGTCCTCTTAAGGTACAGAAGGTGTCTTTCTAGGGGTCAGAGTAGCTGTTACCTTGATGGATCTTTGAGTGGTCCATGGTTAATGCTCTGTTCCTGGAAGGTCGAGGGATCAAGGTTGCTGCATAAAGCTTGTGTCCTAGTGGTTCCCTTTTAAAAACTGCTTTAATTTTAAAGTCTTCAGTGTTTGGAGGCAACCCTACAGAACTCCAGACACATACATACATATGTATATGTGTGTATTTGTACATGTATACATATGTGTGTATAGTTATGCCTTCCTCCACAGGATGTCGGCACTTAGCTTGTCATCATAGGAAAGAAGGAATCTTCCTATGTCTTCAACCTAAAGTTGAAAAGCAGGCTGCCCTAAATCCCAAAATAGAAATTCTCTGAAGAGGTCACCTGGAGGTAAGAGAATCTGTGGGCCCTTTGCTCACTTTTCAGAACAGCTGCTCTCCATGTGTACCTGCACTTTCTTGGTATAGCAGAGCGGTATGAGGAAACAGTGTTCCAGATGTTCTCTTGGGTTAGGAGTGATAAACCCCTGATAATAGTGTATACCCCACATAGTCACTGTGGACAGCAAGCATGGATACTCTCTGCTGATGAATAGCAGTGTTTCCTAGAGCGTAGATGTTATTCTGGGAGTGCTTGCCCCATTCAAGGAAGACTTGGATGTTAAGAGAACTGAATTCTGTGCTCAAATGTCATGGAATGGTGGGTGTAGAATCCAATCAGATTTCTCTTACTAAGAATAATCATGGTTTATTGGACATTTAGCTAAGTGATTTTCATCTAGAATCTCATGTAATTCTTAAGACTATAAGGTAGGGACAAAAATGCCCATATTCTAGATGGAGACAGTTGAAGGTTCTACATCCAGTGAATAGCACAGCATGGTCCTAAACTTGGATATGTCTGATTGTGAAGCCAGCTCTCTTAACCTGACACTCTGTTGTCCCTATATGTCCCCTTGTTGCGGAAGCTGAACTGATACCCACTGACTTGTCTCATTTGCCATTATAGCCCTGCAGGCTGGTGTGGTGCCTGCCCCTGGGCCAGGGGTATCAGTACCCCTTGGGTTGCAGGTGACAGAAATATAACTCAAACTGGTGTAAGTATAAATCAAACTTTATTGGCTCATATCAATAAAAATTCCAGTGGTGAGGTGCAGTCCATGAGACATGGTGGGACACAGGGGGGCAGATAATGGCACCGTGACAGCCTTTCTTTCCATCTCCCGGCTGTGTGTCCCTCTCTGTTGGCGTCATTCCCTGTCATACTCTCTCCATGGGGAGGCAATTAGAGCAACCAGCAATTCTAGACTCCTGAGCCCAGAAATAAGAGGTTGTCTCCTTCTCACGGTTCTAACAAAAGCCCTAGGGGTGACTCTGGTTAGCTTGGTTTGGGTCAAATGCCCATTTCTGAAACAGCTAGTCAGCTGGGAAGATGCTGTCCCTGACCTTGGAGTTGGAGGGTAGAAGAGTCAGCCTCCCCTGAACCCTATGGACTGACAATGGGAAGCTGTTGTTCCCTGAGAGATACTGGGCAGGCAGGAGCCTATGTGCATTGCAAAAGCTATTCCATAAATATTTGGCGAGTAAATGAGCGAAGGAAGGAATGAATACCTGC
The DNA here is from genome assembly GCA_004363605.1 of Indri indri. Lineage (NCBI taxonomy): Eukaryota > Metazoa > Chordata > Mammalia > Primates > Indriidae > Indri > Indri indri. The sequence goes on along the minus strand of RJWJ010017830.1, from coordinate 18,019 downwards.
TCTGTTCTAGGGAAACTTCTGCGAGCACAGACATCTAAAAATATTTTCTGCTGTTTTTAGTGAAACAGAAAGATGCTGTCTAATTGAATCTTGTCAATTTTGGAAAATTGTGTTGAATTTAGGAAAGCCAGTGCCACAAATGTCTAAAATGTTACAAATTAGGACATATATTAAGCCTGTAGTACATCTTTGTTGAATAAATATAGGAACGAATGAATAACTTGGAGAGGGAAGATAGAATCTGTGTTCTACAGAGGAGGAAAGTCAAATAAATGCTCCCTTTCAGAGTAATGCGTATTGAAGGTGCTTCCACCAAGTCATTTCTGTCTTATGTTCCTCTGCACCCCTCAGATACTGGGATCAGCATTGGGATAATGGAGGAACAGGAAGGTAAGCAATGAGGAAATTGCATTTTCCAAGCAGGCCACCAGCCGTGTCCCCTGTGGCATGGAGGAGCCAACACAGACATGAGGGCTCCTGCAAGGGGAGAGCCAAGTGGAATTTCTTGGAAGTCCTGTGTTTTATCTTAAAGGTTTATGCAAATTTTGGATTTTGCTTTATGATAGTTCCACGTTCCCTTTAATGATCAATTAATATTTGAAGTTAATTATTATTGAGAGAAAAGCAAAACAAAAAACAAAAAAAAATTCCTGCTGGTTTCAGTGAAATAGAAAGATGCTATTTAATTGAGTCTTATCAATTTTAGAAAATTGGGTTGAATTGAGGAGAGCTAATACCACAAATTGTCATCCAGGCATTTCCTATGGTCTTGGGTTCTCAGCATTTCAGATGCCCAGATCCACATAAGTAGAAGCTTCATAATCACTTAGAAGAAAAGCTTAAAATATTGCCAAAGGGGCTGGTGAGAGGAAGTGTCATCAGGCTCCCTTTGAGGACGACTTTCTTCTGGTTAAAGGAGTAAGTCATTATTCAGGGGGTGTCTGGGCCACTGATCTTTCTGTCTCTGTCCCTTTCTCCCTGGGTTAGGGAAAAGTGTTCAAAGCACTCTCAATGTCAGAAGAATACCGATAATTGTATTTTAAATTTTATCACTAATGCTTGAATTTTCATCTTATATGAATGAACTAAATGTCCCAAATAATTCATAGTCCTCACGCTCAGTACTTTTCATCCAGCTTTCAAACTTCGTTTTTATTGCAGCTGTCTTGTCTCGTGTGGCAAAAACGTTCAGCTCTGTCGTTGTTCTCTTTTGCCTTTCAGTTGCTTGAGTTTAAGTCTGTTAAAGTAGCTAGCTCTGCGAACCACTGTATCGTTAGGTGAAGAATGGATTTATCTAACTTATCCAGATTTTTTTTAATGATTATAGGGCTTCTTTCCCCCTTTGGGGAAAAATAAGAATTAAACCCTGCATTCAAATATCCTGTCTAGTGCCTTCTGTGAAGCCAATAAAAGTCACTTACCTGTGCATTACAGATGTGCTACATATATTAAAAATAATTTTAACTGTCCCTTTGAACATGCTGAGCTAATTGGACATCAGATTCTTAGGCGGGGTATCTCCACTGAAGGGGCAATAATGGACTCTTACTTCTGTAGTTTTTCTTTTCATAAATTTGTACAGATTTGCTTATATATTTGTATGTGTCAGTAGCAGCCTTACTAAAAACTCCATAAATCTTATTTGATTTCTTCACCTGGTGGTTTTGCTTAAGAATTTTAGGGATAAATGTCTTCAGAGCACATCTTCATCGTAAATACACCAAAGAGATGATAAGATGACCAAATAATCATTATGCATGCTTTCTTCCTGCTTGGAATGAGATGAATTTTAATTTCTAATCAGCTATTTTTTCTTTTTTAAACATGTTTTTGTTTATGTTCTTATTTTTTGTTTGTCCGTGCACTTATACACATGTATATATGCTGTATAATTTTTTATTTTTTTTGCTAAGTTGAAAATCATGCAAGAATTCTATTTTGAAAATTTTCACTCACAGTTTTTCAAGGCATCCTTTCCTTGTTCTCCAGCTTTTGATGTCAAGAAGTCCGGTGGCGTTCTGGTTCTTGTTCTTTTCTGTGTGTCCAGATTTTCATTTCTTTCTGTTCTCAGTATCCCACAATTCTGGGACTGGCTTGTTGTGGGCTCTTTGCATTTACTGTGTTAGGCTCTCAGTAGAGCCTTTGTAGTCTGGAACTCAAAAGCCTCAATTCTACGAAATTCTCTTGTGCTAATTCTTGGGGTTTTCTTTCCCTGTTTCCACCCCTTATCCCCTTTGTCTCTTTCTGTCTCTGTCTCTGTCTCTTTCTCATTTTAAAAAATTTATCCTTGTCCTTCTGATTTTGGGCCTTGTGGATTAAGCCTCTAATTTTCTTATTTATTATTCTCTTTTTGTCATTCTGTTCTACATTAGAAGAGATTTCTTCCACATCCACTATTGACTTGTTTTAATTTTTGCTATCATGTTTTTTTTTAATTTTCAAGAGCTAGTTCATGATGTTGTCCCTGTTCCAGTTCTTGTTCTATGGTTGTAGTATCTTCCCTTACTTTTCAGTGGTCTAGTTATTGTTTTGTTTTGTTTTCATTTTCTTCTCCCCATGTGGTCTCCATTTATCTGGTATCCTTTCTTCTGTAGTACAAGAAAAATACTGATGAGTTAACTACATAGTAGATTTGGCTTCTCTTTCACGTGAACGTCTTTCCTCAAATTCCTGGTGATCCTTGGCTATCTAATCATCATCGTATGGGGCTGAGACTTTTTAAATGATGAGCTTTGCTGTAGGGTTATGGGTGACCATCTAGACTTTTTATGTCAATAGGTCTTCTTTTCTGGGATGGTTTATTTCCTCCTGAAATGGATCTTCCAGTCTTCCGCCTGGGGAAGGGAAGCTTTGCTCTGGTGTTGTGGACCTGGGTGTGAGGAAGGAGACGAGGGGAGAGAAGTCTCACTGCTCAGCTTGCAGACATTCACTTGGTCTCCCTGTATGTATCTCCATTCCTGCTAGTACCTTTTTCTGGGCCTCACTCGTATCTCCAGTTCTGTTTCTTCTGAGACTAACCTCATATCTTCCATGGGGGTTGTTTAACTGCACTGTTGGGCTGGGGACCTGGCAATCTATCTGCTCATTTTACAGACTTTCAAACATTGCATCTGTTTTCAGCTTCTGCCTCCAGCCTGATTTTCTAGTTTTTGAGCCATTTCAGTGTTTTTACTCTGCCATCTTGAAAATGGAAGTTAAGTATGTCTTTCAAGCACATTAAAGTATGTCCTTTAACAGTGTCGTTCAACAATGATGCCTTTTTTCAATTTGGTTATTCTTTTTTTTTTTTTTCCGTGAAACTGTTTTGACTACATCTCCAGTTCAGAGCTTCAACAAATTTTCTCTTAATATGTAAGCATTTCTTCTAAAGAGATTCTGTGACCAATCTTGAAGCAGCTTTGAGCAATCTTCTTACTTGTTTGGCGAAGCTTTTTTATTGTATTGCTTCTGGCTAATACATGTCCTTTTTCGGTATCAAAAAATTCTGGCGTTTTTCCTTCTGACTTTGCATGATCGGTTTTATGAAATGTCATCGTAAAATGAATGGCTTTGTGCACTTCTTGAACATGTTTTTACACACAGGGGTCATCCGCGTGAGCCTCATTTACACCTCTACATAATCAAACTCATGTTTTAAAGAAATAGCCTCTGCTCTTTTGGCTGGCTATTGCTGTTCACTGTGGATTCATTCACTGTGGTCAAGGGAATCCTTTACTGTCAATTCATCGTGGGGACTCTCGGGAACAATGAAGTCCATGTCTGTCTCAGTCCTCAATACTTTCAGGTTGTTCTTAAGTTTAATCCTTCTCTTGCACATTTGCATGGTTTGAAAACCTCCACTTTTCATTTCCTGTTTCAAACCCACAGTCAGCATCCCCAGTTGTAAATGTAATTTTTAAATCATTTCCTTTAAACAAATAAACAATTACCACAAAGATACGAGGACCGTGATTTTTGTTACTTTTGTGCCATAGTGAATTGGTTTTGAGAGTAGTTGTATGCTGGTAAACAGAACTTTTGATCAATGGCAATTATGACAGAAAGTTGAACTGGTGGGTTTTTATGTACTCAAAGGTAAAACAAACAAAAGCAGGCAAAATGTTTCATAAGGTGATGAGAAAAACATAATTTTCAAAACATTGGCCTCATGGGGCTCCAGGGAGTTCCGAGCTTTCGCAGGTTTCAGCCATGGGACAGGTGGTGGAACAGCACTGGCTCTGGCAACTTCTTGCGTAATATAATTTTACTAAACTAGTGCACCATTTCCCCTGTAAGGGGCCTGCAGCTGTGATATTTAGAGGATGAAACATTTTCCAATCTCCCATGGCATTCATAAAAAAACCAAAAAGACCCCAAACAAATTAGTTGCTATGAAAGAAGGTATTCTGCTAATCTCGGTGAGCATGACAAACAGTTCTAAGAGTGCGGAAATTCAGTCTGCTCCCTCCAGCGCCCTTCGGTCATTGAGTAGGAACCATTGCATTCATGGAGGCAACTTCCTAAATAGTTGCGCTTCCGGTTAGGGCCTATCAGGGAGTGCCAAATGAAGGAAACGGGGGAATATAAGATCTATCCGTATTCTCAGATTGCTCTAAAATAGTCTAAAAGCATCGTGTGATCACCAGGAACAGACCTGTCTAAACAAAGCAGTGCAAATAAAGTCACAAAATCTTAAAGTCCTAGGAGCACTTTCTGCTTATTAATTAGCAGATGAAATCCAGGTTAAGGGACTTGCACAAGGTTACAAAACTGCCATACTTTATTGATTCTAAGATGCACATGTTTCCATCTGTGCAGTTCTGAAAACAGGACAGCTTCTTATAGTCGTTGGTGTCGTACAGCTACTCCCAGCCATGTAGTTGTGGCATAGTTGTAATTCCCTGTGCATGGACGAGTATCCAAAGCACCGGCAGCACAGTTTGCAGAGTGGGTATTGCCAGCTTGGAAGGAAATCCCAGAGCCAACAATGGAACACTCTTACCGAATGTGGCATCACCAATGTTCTTGATGGCACAGAGGTGGTATTGTGTGGAATAGCATGGCCTGTAAGGTTCGGAGTGAAAACACAATTCAAAGTTGGATTCCAAATGTGAAGAATGCTTAGGGATACTTAAGTAATTTTTTTTCTGGTATTTTCTTTTGTACTTAAGCTCAAAGGTTGATATATGATAAAAATCTGCGTCTGTGCATAAAAGAACTCCCTTATTAGGTATAAAATAGAAATTTGAAGTGATAAGGCACTATGTCAATTTAATTGACGGTTTTTATTTCTTTCTTAGTACATAAAATAATGTTGCATCTTACAATATGTAGAGATTTAAAGTTCGTGAATTATGGTAATTAAGAGTTGCTGAAAGTCTCTGTTCTTCATACTCTTATTCCAATATACTTTCATCACTGTGGATTATGAATGTAAGTAATGACATTTTTCAATGGGGAATCAGTAAATTTAGCCTCAAAGTTAGGTTGTTCACATGATGATGCTCTGATACTGGCTTTAAGAACAATCACAGAGAGGGAGCAAGTTTCAGATCGCCATTTTTGTGGCTTCCCTCCCTGTAAGCTGGGGTGGGAGTGCTTTCTCCAAAGCACACCTCAATTAAAGCAGTTCTGTGGGAGTTGGGGTACATGGCTGTGATGGATTTAGCCAGGACAGTTTCAGAGCAGGATTAACAATGACTCACTTAAGCCATTGAAACATTTTATTGGTCCACATGTCTAATTTTATTTCCTGTAGAACCCTCCCCATATATTAGTTGCAAAATGTCCCCCTAAATGAGTTGCTGGTTTTAAGCCAGTTAACATTGGAGGACTACTGCTTAAAATTATTATTTTGATTTTAGAGTATTCAAACTGAAGCCATTCTTCATGATAATAGTTCCATTGAGACAACAATTATCTGTCAACGTAGTGAAGCCAAAATCACATAATCTGAGGGTTACTTATCTTTCTAGTCTCTATAGTGATTTTAAATCAATAAATTAAAAGTGAAAAAGAAAGGAAACTAGAACACGTCTGTTTTCTTAATATATACTGAAATGTTTTCTGATCCACTGGGAGATCATTCTTACTGATCTTCCTTAAACTATGGTATTAGGCTATAGATGCAGTGTCAGCAGTACTAAGCTCAGTATGTGCTCACTGAGCCCAAAGCAGAGCCGAGTCCTGTGCACAGAACCAACGACCAAGGAAAGGTCAACCAAGGCTGCAAACTGCCTTGTGTTGTTCTGACAGCTCTCTCACGGGGGACTTAGGAGGGTCACAGTGGGAGAATACAGTAACTTGGTAAGGCTTTGGCTACTCGTGGTGAAAGTTAGCCTGAGAAACTGAGCCTTGAACTTTATAAAGGTAGACGCTATGTTTGACATGCCAGTCATCTCAATTAGTTTTTTCTTTTTGAAATTGGATAGACTCATGCAGGAGCACATCCATGGGATTATTTCAAAATTGACAAAAATTTTGTCTGCTTCATCACACTAGACCTTGAAATTTGTGGTGGCAAGAAGTCTTCATTGGGCTTATTTAATTTGCAAGGTGTTAAACTGTTTCTGTACAGGAGAATAAGCACAACTAGACATCCAGTGAAGATAGGAATGTCAGTAAATAGGTAATTGAATGTGATTTAATGTTTATTCCTCTGTAGGACTCATCTCCAAACTCCATTCACAGATCAGAAAGATCAGAAAGAACTTTTTCAAGGACTATGTGTCTAAGTTTTGAGTTTGAAAAACGAGATCAGGGTCCTAGAGATTCTTTGGGATTGTAGAAGATGAAAATATTAATACTGGTTTGAAAGATCCGGTTATTTGTGATAATTCAGAAGGGACTAGAGCAATGCTTACTTTTGTATATCTGTGAAAGGCGGCCTACTAAAGTAGGAATAAAGTCAACAAAAGCATAAGAGACTAAGATGACTTATCTTTAGGTACAAGGAAGCTCATATTTAGGCACAGTCTGCAATTTCCAATGTAAGCAGAGACCAGTGTACAAGCTAAGAAGATACTGCAGTTTTCTTCAACTTACAAAATTGAGCTTCATTTTGAAACAAAAATTGAACTGTTAAATCAATTTAAAAAGGAAAAGCAAAACCACCTAATGAACCAATTCCATATTTTCTGAAAGCGTGAAACTGGAATAAAACTGGGATGTCAAAGCATTCTCAGATTCGATCCTGAACTAAATTGGTTTTCAATTTGATTCATGTCTCTGGCTATGATATGCTAATTACAGGCCCTTCTTATATATTTACTAAAGTAGAATCTCATCTGAGCAATTCATTATGATTTGTTTTTTAAAAAATAACTCTTTATACTTGAAAGAATTAAAATGCATGTCCTCAGAAATATTCTATAAATCAGACTTTTCCATTTATGTCAGATGGGCTTTCAATAATGTAAATATGAATTAGTGAGGCTTGATTCTAATGGCTTCATTTTCCTTATTCTGATGAATAACAGGATCATATAGCTGCTCAATATAATAGCTGATAATAAAACCACCTTACCTATTATTTATGAGTCATATTATAGTCTCTGGAGTGTTTTTGCCTAATGAGCAAACATCAGCTATATCCCTGAAAGAATAATTGTTTTTATGGAAATAATTACTAATTTATAATTACTGACTTTTCTGAGATGGAAAGATCTGTTCTTTATTTTTTTTTCTTTGTGCTATACCCAAGTTAAACAGGAAAAGCCAGTTGGTGAGAGTACCAAGTATTTAATTATATAATAAATTACTCAAAATATTAATTTAACTAAATCTAAGTAATATACATATTGAGTGCATAGCACTGGCTGGTAAGGTATGGCACATACACATGAAAAGTTAAATGATAATAAAATCAGGTTATCATTAAGTGACAAATGAACAGTTGGGACAGTAACTGTTAATGGAATTCTAGAAGAGGGAGTCAGTAAAGGATGCATGATTGGGGTAAGCCTTTATTTGGGCCTTTAATTAGGGGTAGGCTGTTTAAGAGGATGAGGAGAAGGGCGGAAAACTAGAGCAATTTGTATGAGTAGCAGTAGTACCATGCATAGCATGAGCAGAGGTGGGGATGTGTTTGCTGGGGGCTGTAAGCAATCTGCTTTGGTCTGCCAAACCACTGGCCTGTCATCAAAACCATCAATGTCTTGAAGGACCAGGGAAGTCTGAAGGATTGACTCAGATAGAAGGAGACTAGGGAGAGATGACAACCAAATACAATGTGTAATCCTGGATGGAAGCCTGATTTGGAAAAAAAAATTCTTAAAGGACATTATTGGAAAAATGTATGAAATTTGAATATAGTTTGTACATTGGATACTAGTATTGTTATCAGTGTTAAATTTTCTGGACTTCATAAATGTAATTATGTATTAGTTCCCTAGGATTTCTGTAACAAAGTACCATAAACTGGGGTCCTTCCGATGATATAGATGCATTCTCTCATGGTACTGGGGGCTAGAAATCTGAAGTCAAGGTGTGGGTGGGGCTGTGCTCTCTCTTAGGGCTCTAGGGGAGAGGATTTCCTTGCCCCTTCTCAGCTTCCAGTGGTTGCTGGCGACCCTTGGTGTTGTTGCCTGGCAGGAGCATCACTCACTCTCTGCCTCTGTTGTCACATGGGGTTCTCCTTGTGTGCCTGTGTCTTCACATGGCCTTATGAGCCCGTCAGACATTGGGTTTAGGCCCCACCCTAATCCAGTATGGCAGCATCTTAAGTGATGACATCTGCAGAGATCCTATATCCAAATAAAGTGCCATTCCGAGGTTTCAGGTGAACATGAATTTTTAGGGGGACACAATTCAACCCCATCCAGATTGTACATGAGAATGTTCCAGTTTTTAGGAGATAGATGCTGAAGTATGTAGGGGTAAAGTATCTTGATGTCTGCAACATACTCTCAAGTGGCTCCTCAATAATAATAAATTATGCACATGTTTATGGAGAGGAGACAAAATACAATGTGGAATAATGTTAACAATTGATCAATTTCAGTGAAGGGTATGTGGGTTGTATAATTTTTGCAACTTATCTATAAGTTTGAAAATTTTCAGAATAAAAATAGTTTTTAAAAAGCAAAAGAAAAATCCACAAAAAAATGATCATAAACATTTTTCCTCCGGACATTGAGATATCTGGAATGGTGCCTGAAACTGCTAAATCTATATCACTGCAAATCTAAAGATATGGCCGACACTGAGAACACCAGAGCCAAGAGACGAGTTTTTGGCGTTAGCACTATCAGCTAGTCCTGAAATCTACACTTTCTGTGTTTTTCCGCTTGTGGGAGATTTTTAAAAATAGCTTAAGCAGATTTGAGTCAGGATTTCAGTTTCTTGCAGCTGAAAACATCCTACCTCAATCAATGTACCATTGCACGGCTGTGTGTTTTATTAGCCAGGTCACAGTCAGTATTAGCCAATGTAATGTCAATATATTTCATTTATTTGAAACAAATTAAAAAATCCATTTTGATACTTCCATGCTTTATGTTTATAAAAATAGGTTAAATTTTTAAAATCAAAATTCCAAGGTAGTTTTGTAAGTTAAACGTTTGGCACTTTGCCTAAGATTTTGATACCTGATAGCTGACCTAATTGTCCCTTTGGATATTCTGGATTAAACTACTATTCTTAGAGACAAGTAAAAATGTCTAGATTTTCCTTCTTGACTTTTTATTCCTTGTAAGAAACAGCTCTCAGAAAGAATATGAGTTTTTGGGGGGATACATTTCTAATTTATGTAACTTTGTGTATTAATACTGTTACATATAAACGGTATATTATGCAGGCCTGGGGAAGATGTTTAAAACGTATTCTGTTTTTTAGTTAAGAATACTTTTAGACTCTGCAATACAATGTATTGTGCATTTCCTGAAATAAATGAAACAGAGCTTTGCAAAGTACATGGTGCAGACCTTTGAAAAAGAGACATCTTAGCTCAGGGCGCAAGCCATTAGGTGGAAATAGCGTTCTCTCCAAGCAGATGGCGCTGGCCCCACCTAGTCCTGCAGGGGGCCAGGGGGACTTGTTTGTGCGCAGAGCCTTGGTCTCGTAGCAGGAGAACCAGCTTGTAAAGTTATTCCCACGGGGCTCATTCCCGTCCGCCCAGCGTCACCCCTGACACGAACAAAACAGCCATGGGGCTCCTTCGTTTCTTTAAGATGAATGAATGCTGCCGTAAAGGACTTTTATTGAACAGTGTGACGCGACGCAGAAAGAATGTTGTAATGAAATACAAAACTGTACGTTATGAAAGTAGGCAGTAGAAGTAGTTTGGGGCACATTTTCTGATGTCTACCTTCCTGTAAGATGTTTTGAGGAAACAGTTATGGTAGTATTGGAAATAACCTGCTGGATTTCTATGGAGTTCTCGGTTGTAAGGACAGAAATACATTCAGGCTGGCACACATCTGAGGCATCGAGTGAAACATAAGCTCGTGGAAATCCGAGAATGGCAAGTAGAGGACAGGGCCTAGCAAAGTTGGGGGTTGGTGGGGCCATTCTGGATCCAGAGCTGCTGGTCTGGGGCACCTAGCAGCAGGTGCTCCTGGATCTGCTCTCCCAGGTGGCACTGGCTATGGCCCACCCCGTCTGCCTGGGTGTGCCATGGGGCGGGCTTCCTGCCCTCTGTGCTCATGTCGCCTTGCGGCCCCCACCGTTCGTAATTTCTCGTTTCTCTTCCAGTTCTCCATCCATGCCCCTCCCGCTCTTTGTGGTCCCTCTTGCCACTTTCTCTCATCCTTACAGCGTCTCTGCTTGCGCCTGATCCTCTCATTCTGTCAGTATTTTCCAGTTCAAACCCCTAAGGAGACAGGCCAATGGCCCCTCATGCGTCGTTGTGCCCTGGGCCGTGTCAATGCGGCTGCCCACCCCTGCTCCAGGCGGGCTGGCAAGCAGTGGGGTAGGTGGGACAGAGAGCGGCACCTGAGGCGGCTCCCTTCAGCCAGGGCTGTGGGCGTGGAACACCCGATGGACACATTCTGGTACAGCCGAATGTTACAAAAATGGTTTGGTTGTGACTTTCTGATGTGTGTCATGGGCACTTTAAGATGGATGGCTTAGGTCACTCCTAATTTAAGATGTAGGCATGTAACCAGGACCCGGTAAGCATTACACTTGAACTGTTACTGTTGGAGGGGGTGCCTCTGTCTTACAGTGTTTGTCCTAAAGGAAGGGTAGAGAGGACACTTTCCTTTGAGACAGAGGTGGCAGTGGTACGTGAGAAAGTTGCTTCATCGGGTGTCGAGCGGGCTTCCTAGGTTCAGAAGAGCCAGACCAGGATGGTGGTGGCTTGCTGAGTATTAAATATTTGACTTAAATTGATTGGAATCTGATAACGGCTTTAGTGGGAGGAATCCAAGGAAATGCCCATAAATGGTTCAATTTATTAATCCCATTCGTGGCTCTAGTTAGGAGGTTGAGTTCATATAAACAATAGCAGTAACTCTTGGGCCTTTACTATCATAAGCCAGGCACTGAGCCAAGAACTTCTGCATGCCATCCCATCTAATCCTCTCGACAGCCTTTTGTGGACAGTTATGTTCATTATCTCTATTTCACAGCTGAAGACATTAAGCTCCAGGGAGGCTAAGAAACTTTCTCAGGGTCACAGAGGCAGTGACCTAGCTGTGATGTTTGAATCTGGGTCTCTGCCTCTGGACACTGGGTCCTTCTCTCTGGGGCTGCCCCCCAGCTATCCATCCCCCCCACCCCCAGCCCTAGCACCTTCTCCTTAGTAGTGACGATCCACCGTCTAAGCCCTTAGGGTTCTGTATGGTGGCTTATGGCTTAAGACAGGAATACTTGTGCAGTGTGGAACTTTTTGGGAAGAGCATCCAAGACGGGAGTGGAAGGGGACACTCGGGGGCAGACACCAGAGCTTTTCAGGGTGTGCGAATTGCCTGCTGTATGACAGTCTCCTACAAGCTTTTATTAGTGCAAGCTGGTGGCTCCGCAGGCTACCAGGCAACACCCAGTGCTCAGCTAGCAGGAGGGGGATGATGAAGAGGTGATTCTGTTCCTTTTAACCATTCTGGAGGGTGTGTGGAAGTGCACCCTGATGAACAGAGCAGGTCACCCCTCAAACTTTATGAATAACTTAGGTGAAGCAGATTAGAAAGAGGACCGAGGGGACGTGTGAACGCGAGCATTTCTGAGTTACAAATATTTCCCCATGTGCCAGGCAAACCACTGGCGCCCAGAAGAGTCTCTGATTTTCGTTGCTTCTTTTTCACTGACAGGGGTTTGTGGGGAGAGGTGCTTCCAATGAATTGTTGTATTGAAAGCAATTGATTGGGTCTAAGCACAGGTCTAATAAATACAGTTTTCTCACAGTTTGGAGCATTATTAAGCCATCTTTAATTCAAAGTTTCGTCAGCCTCTCATGATGCCCCATGAATTGGAGGATGCCCGTGTGCCGCCTTCCTTGGATCTTCAGCAGTTTGCATGAGGCAGGAGAAATTGCTCCACCCTCTCTCGGAGGACCCAGGAGAGGCTCTTCTCTTACTATGGCTTGAGAGGGTTTGTTGTTAGGTCTCTCGAAGGTGAAAGAGGTGCAATGAGACAGACTGGGAAAAGAAAGCCAATTATGTAATACACTTAAATAGAAATTTAATTGTGTTTAGATACGTACAGAGTTCTTTTAAAACTGATATAAAGTTGTGCTTTTCAAATCTTCAGAATTTATTTTTAAAGATTCTCCTACCTTTAAATAAGAACAAATAGAAATAGGGTTTATTACTGTGACTCTTGGAAAAAACAGTAGTTAGTATTCCCATGGTGTCGCAGCCAGCTTGTTTAGCCTAGTGGGTAATTCCCAAGACTGTGGTGACTTCATCAATGAATCTGATGCACAAACAAAAACATCCTTCACTTGTACCTAAAAAAGCAAAATATAATTATACTTTTATGTCGATAATAAAATCAGCCGTTAGTATGTGTGTGTGTTTCTCCAAACCTTGAAGATACCTCGATACATTAATGAATCCTAACCAGAAGCTTTGGACATGAAGGGGGAAAGGAAGACTGTATATAAAAAGCAAATAAGGCCTTTTTTTTTCTTTTTATTTTTAGCCATGATATACTACATGTGTTATATCTGTATCAGATATTTTTGTCTTATCCTATTGTACAGGCAGTATTCCCCCCTTGAAAATTTCCCAATATTACAAAATTTGAATAGACAGTGGTCTTGGCATATCTATTGCAAGTAATAGGGTAGAATTTAGGTTAAAACAGAATTCTCTTGATCCTTAACAACAAATAACTGTAAAATATGGAAGTCAAAAAAGAAATCAAACCAAAAAACTCTTTATTTGCCCAGGTGCTACTGTGTGTACCAATTATATTTGGAATAAATTTCCATTGGACAGGTGTATAAATTGAAATATGTCTGAGATTTAGATCTTATCTCTCATGCTGTCCCATTGGCCAATGACAGTCAAGCTTATGGAATGCTATGGAATCTTATCTCTTTCTCTCTTTTAATTAAAACAAAAAAAATTTTTTTTGAGACAGGGTCTCACTCTCTTGCCTAGGATAGAGTGCAGTGGCATCATCATAGCTCACTGCAACCTCAAACTCCTGGGCTTAGGAGATCCTCCAGCCTCAGCCTCCTTAGCAGCTGGGACTTCCACTACACCCAGCTAATTTTTCTATTTCTTGTAGAGACAGGGTCTTGCTGGTCTCAAACGCCTAGGCTCACAAGCGATCCTCCCTCCTTAGCCTCCCAAAGTGCTAGGGTTACAGGTGTGAGCCACCGTACACAGCCATAATTAAAACAATTTTTAATTGTGGTAAAAAACATATAACATAAAATTTATCTTATTAATCGTTTTGAAGTGTACATTTCAGTATAGTTATGTATATTCACATTATTGCGCAATAGCCATGCCATTTCTTTTACTTTTACATTTTTAAAAAAAATTTTTTTTTTTTGTTGTTGTTGTTCAGAAAGAAGTGGGGAATGAAAAGAAATGTTTTTGGAAAGTGCCCTACATTTCCAAGAGAACTTATTTACCGACAGGATAGCCTGTTGAGCCATGTGGACGAATCCATTCAGGAGGCTCTTCCCTTGGGACAGGGTTGTCCACGAGTGCCGTGCCCATAGTGGGCAGATTCGATTCTGCTTCTCATGATTCCCAGGGTGGGGTCTTAGATGAGGCTGCAGAGACAGAATTATCAGCTAATTTTAACCATGAAGGCCTAGGCCACGTCCGCTCAATCTGCCTCAGTCAGTCGCTGCATAATAAACTTGAAATATTTGACTCTAGCAGTGACTGATCATATAGATAATGGCCCCAGATTCAGCCAACCATCTGAAATACTGCTTTGGTTGTGTTCAGTGTTTATTTTCTGAAGTCATTTAAAGCGGTTGTAGTCTTAAATAGTTTATCTTGAAAGATCTGTTTCAGTACAGTCATTATAATATTGCTAAGTGGTCTAGTTTTATTGGACTATTATTTCTGGTAGAAAATTTTTACTACAAAAATTACTATTTTTTTCCCCAATGTTGGACTCTTTATAAGGAATAGAGGAAAGTGCTTCCATAGACTTATGTAATGAACGAAAGTGACAGAATGAGTAGGCGTTTTTCCCCCTTTCTGTGCTTTGGCCAAAGGTGAGAGGACACCTTCTATGTGGCATGCCCCTGAATGCAAGGTCATACTTGGTCATGCACAGGGAGGGGGACACCTCATGCGTCAGTATACCGACAACTGTGTGTCAGCACACCTCTGCACCATTTGCTCGCCTGTGGTCCCTCTCCCTGGTGCCAGCCCACGAAGCGCAAACCCTGGCCCAGCTGAGTCAGCAAATCACACAGAATTTAGGGACACCGCTCTACCTTCAACATCCTCCCACGGAGTTCTTTGTTCTATCATTTGCCTGATTTTAATAGCTGGTCATAAATTTTCTGCAGATGCTGTCTCCTTTGTGAAGAAGTGCTCATTTCTGCGTTTATCCTTGTTTGCTGGAGATACTGTCTCCTGAGTAATTCTTAATTTTTCTTGATTTCCTCCCTGGCTCCTTTTCTCTATTCATCCTTGAATGCTGGTGCATCTTGGCTGTTGTCTCTTCTTTTACGCTCTCCCTGGGCCATCTCTGTCCTCCCCTGGTGTCAGATACCGCTCATAATGTGTGTGTGTGTGTGTGTGTGTGTGTGTGTGTGTGTGTGTGTGTGTACCTGGAACAGGTAATATCAGCTGAGTTCCGGGCACCATGTATTAAGTTGTCTCCTAGATACAATAGTTTGTAGTCACCATAGACACTTAAAATTTCATATATTCAATACAGAACTCATCAACTTCCTTCCTCTTCCCTCCCTGAGCAAAAGTCTAGCACAAGAGTTCTTTTCAGGGTTCCTGATCGCTGTGAGGGCAGAGGTCCGGAAGCCACCCTTGACTCTTCCGTCTCCCCCTCCCCATCTACTTGTTGGAGTTCCTCCTGCTCTTTCTGGAATTGTGTACACAATATGACAGCTTTGGCTTTTTCTGATTGTAAAGGGATCACTTTTGCAACAGGATTCAAAGGGGTCATCAGCTTCCCAAGGGCCCTCCGAGTCCTCTGGGAGCATCCAGGCTGTCATCGTCCCGGTCAGCTTTAACCTCTTCCCTTGTTACTGATCCCTCCCTTGCCAACAACTTTGCTGTGATTTGAGCAGTTTCTCAGCACTCCTTCGGTTGCCTTTATGAAACATTGTATCTTTGTACGATTTGTGAATATTTACCTCTTCTGACAACCAGGAAGAGACCCGGGAAGGCTCTGAGCTGATGGGTCGAGGAGGCCCTTACATTGGCCAGGGCTGTTCCAGGCGGACGGCGTCCTCCCAGCACTCAGCTCATCAGCGAACATCACGCTGTTAAGGCACTCACTGTTCGCTTCTCCACCCGTCCTCTCCACTGTAGGGTTTCGGATAGTACATGGCAAGGATCTCTTGCACCTTACCTTTGAACTGTCCTTAATGGTTTTTTTTTATATATATATATTTTGTTTTAGAGAGCTGTAAAGATTCTTTAATAGCAGAGAACATGGAAACCCAGGGAGACAATGCCACAACTTAATTTGTTTAGTTTTCTAACTTAGAGCACAACTTGGTTTGCTCCCAGAAGGAGGAAAAGGGACATATCTCTGCAGATGAAAGCATTCTTAGAATTTGAAAAGCACCTTCATACCTATCATTTTATTGGATTTGTTACTTCATTTGAGATAGTTGGCAATGTATTGCTGTTTACTATTTCTTAACTGGTAGGTCCTGCTAGTCAGCAACTATTAACTTGTAGGATAAGAAATTAATAGTAACGGTAGCAATACCAGTTATACAATTGAGTGCTTACCTCATGCCAGGCACTATGCTAAGTACTTTACTTACATTTGAGTGTATGAATTGACTGAATGAATCAGACCATCACTGCAGAGGATCTTGAGTTAGTGTGCTGTGGTCCATTCTCTGTCCATCCAAATTCACAGAACACTCTTATGGAGAATGCAGTGAATGAATCAGTTGTTAGGATGGCCCTATGGAAATGTCTGGTCAGAAGTCTAGGAAGTTCACCACGAATAGAGAAGACATTATATAAATGTGGCTAGGGACGTGTCTGGAAGCCCTATTCTAGTAGGAAACAGAATTAAGCTATGATAACATCCTTTGGCTATTCATTTGGGTTTAAGTCATATAGTATTAATAGTTGGCATAGGAAAGTGGTATTAAGAGACAAACTGGAGTAGCTTGTTTTCATCCTTCCTAAATCTCAGAGACAATCAGCTTTATGAATTCCTGTGAATTTTTTCCATGATTAAGAATGTAAGGAAAATATTTCCTATTTATACATTATATCAACTAAAGCCCTGAAAACGTCTCTGTTATACAAAATGCAACTAATAGTGCCACAGTGATTTTCTCATTGTCATGTCACTAAAGTTGGCTTATGCAGGCTTACACAAATTGTCATTTTGCATGATTATAGTATTACAAGAAATCTTTGTGGCATTTAGAAACCTGCTGTAGACCATTTGGCTTTGCTTGGCTAGCCTCAGGATAATAATGCCATTTACTAGGTTGTGCTAAACCCCTGGAATAGCAAAGGTAGAGAATTAAACCAAGCCACAGCCACTACGATTGTCGTTTCTGTGCAATAGGGAGCAGATGGGAAGCCTCATAATGTGTTGAGCAGAACCAGCTCATCGATGCAGTGCTGAGAGTGATCTGCAAAAATATTTTGTAATAGGAATTATATAGTTCCAATGAAATTAACAGAAACTTATAACAGTAGGTTTGGTGTTAGTCCACCAGCCCTAATCTTGAATTTAAAAGATGCTTTGGGACTAAGCATATGTTGAAAGGAGTTGGTTTAAACCAATGGGCCCCTGTCTTTCACTTAAGATAATGCTCTCAGTGCAAACACTTTGGCTTGGGGCAGTCATGCTTCAGAGAGCCAGTGCAGACCTGTGTAGTTCTCCTACGTAAATATTTTACTGGTTTATGATACTAGTGAAGAGGAAGAGCATTTCTGAACACTACCATCAGAGCTGATGAGGTGTCTACACCTTTGCTGTTTCCATTCTAGACAAGTAAAAATTTTTCTGGGATTGCATAAATAACCTCTGATATCATTCTAAGATAAAGCTATGGTTGCCCTTTCTTGTGGAATGAAGGAATGTAGCCAACGGCTACATATAAACCTGCCTGATAGGTAGAATTTAAAGATCCCATTTTTTGAGAAGTGGGCACAAATGGGTTTGAGAACAGAATTTGGTAGAGAGCTTGCCAAGGAGGCAAAAGTAGAATGCACTATCAGTTAGGATTAGGTTTGGCCGTATGTGAGACCAAACGCTTAAAGTAACGATGGCTTCAACAGGATGGTTTATTTGTTTCAGATAAAAGAAATGCAAAGGCAGGTAGGTAGTCCAGGGTTGGTATGGTGGTTTTACCATGTGATCAGGGACCCAGGATCCTATTTTTCTGCTCTCAATACTTATTACTGGGATCCTACCTTTAGGCCCAGTGTAGCCACTAGAGCTCCAGTCATCGCATCAT
>RJWJ010017829.1:0-32423 GCA_004363605.1 Indri indri | reverse complement strand
TACATTCTTCTGAAACCTCTACTAAGTAAAAGTTAATTATACCCATATTACTTGTTTTTCTCTAATGATAGCTATGCTTTTTAAATTGAAAATCCACACGTGTTTATTCATTTAAAAGACATTTTGAATCTGAATATACAAACTGGTTTTCTTCAAGCTATTTAAATTCTGAAAATACCTGATTCAAAATGTGACAGGACATTATGAGATTTCTTCTTATCAAGTGATCTAACAGTTTGCTTTACCCATGTTGAGAATTACATTTATTAATCGAATCTCCATTTAATGGATTGCAATTGCATGGTCTTTGATGACTTAACTTCTAATCTGCAAGATTTCTTCTAAATAAATATTTAATAATAATGATTGTCACATCGATTTTAGTATATATTTGGAAAGCAATGGTGTTGTTATTGAATGACTATAATCAAAAAGTCATTGAAGTGATGAGAAAATAAACTAAAGTTATGCAATTCTGTATTGGTTTAAAAAGTCACATATGTGCGCATGAAAGCATTCTCTTTATTTCTCATTCTAGAACTATTGTATAATTTAAAGTTTGGTAACTTAAAATACAATCTTGCTTTCTAATGATTTTCTCTGAGTTATCTGCTGGAAGGGAGATATGTTTTAATTGAAATTCAGCTTCTTGGCCTAAGTAATACATAGAAAAGAGTTGGAACTTATCTAAGAGAAAGGATGTTATATGACTATCAGGAGACATGAAAACGGGAGGAGCTTTTTAGTGTGTGCTTTTGCACAAAATCGTAGGTTTCTAAACTACGATTTATCAAATTGTTTTTGTTGCTTGTTTGAATGAGAAGAGATTAGAGTACACTATATGTTCTTTTCATGTTGGTAAGAATACGCCTTTAAGTTATGTGCGTAGTGAGCTCTAGCTTTGTCCTGAGTTTATGGTCCTAAACCAGACTACTGAGGATTTGCCAGAATGAGAATTATTTCTTAAACTAAATTTAATTTAAGTTGAGCCATATTAATTTTTGGAGAGGTACTTGGTTAATTAATACTTCTCCCCTACCTCCATCCTCCAGTAATCTCCCTTATGTAGGAATACAGTATCAATCTATATATGCATATAAAATTAAAATCAAATTTACCTTTCCCATTTGAGAATAAACTGAAAATTATCTGGTATTCACGTCATGACGTACTTTCTATAAAACATCTTAAAATGTGACTTTTAAAAAATATTATTTTTAGTCTATATCAGTTCGTTGTGAATCTTAAATATCCTTGCTAGTGCTGCTGATCAATAAACACTAAAATTAGCATAGATCCCCTACCAGGCATTATAGTGCATTCAAAGTATAGCTTAATGTTACCTGCTCTATAAAATAGAAACTAGCAAGGCATAGTAATGGGAAAGCAGAGGAAAATAATAAAATGCACTGGAAAGGTCAAACACGTAATCTATATTAACTTGTCGATGTGTTACAATTTAGAATGCTAGTTAGAAAAAATTATAAAATATTCAGTGATACAGGGGACAATGTTCTGATTTTATCTAAAAATTAAAAGACTAGCAAATTAATTAAAAGCTAAAAGAATGTATTTCATTTTTAGTAGTAGAATTTTATCAAATGAACAGAGGGAGAGAATAAAAACATCTTTAGGAAGGCCTAAAAGTTCTCCCAGTGCTATGTTTTTATTGTGCCCATACAATTATTTAATGTTAATGGAGAAAGTTTGCCATGTATATTATACTTTTTTCTGGAAAGCACAGCTTGCTGATTTAATTGACATCTAGAATTGTGACCTAAGAAACTAACATTTTTTTATTTTTAAAAATTGAATAAATTTCGAATATGCAAGGTAATATATGAAACATAAAATTATTTTATAAGTCACAGGCCATGATTATTATTCATTATCTTTATAAAAAATATGTTTGAATTTTGATAAGCAAGGTATACAAAATTTACTAGCCTATAAATTCTTTTTCCTTTTGGTCCATTCCTAATTTCTTTAGACATACTTGCTTATTTAATTATTATTTATGTAGGCTTATGTATTAAATTAGTATTATACTGTCATATCATGTAATACTGTAGTCTTATCATCTAGTATTGCATAATTTTGATAGTTAAAGAATTTTAAAGTAACACAAGATTTTTTAGATGAAGACCACCAAATTTATGACACTTAAGTAGCTTCCACAAATTCATAAAAATTGCAGTGGAATGAACAATAACCTACATCCCTTATTCATATTTTATGGTGATAGCTATGTTGATAATTATGGTTTGCACATTGATCATGGGAGTAGACCACAATGCATACTGAACCTCCAACTCATTAATTCTTTCTTTGGCTATTACAATCATGATGTTTAAAAATCCCATTTACCACATTCGTTTTTTCAACTACTGTATTTTTCACATGCCAGAAATTCACTTTTAAATGAAATCTTATTTCTGCCTCTTATTACAAATATCCTCACTTATATATATATATATATATATAAGGCTATATAACATGGTTATTTTTAACCCTTTTGATTTCAAAGTCTGTTGCCTTTAGTATGTGTCATTTTTCCCTTACAGTGGTTGTGTGCCCTAGGTGTCTACTTATTTAGCTCATGTTCCCATGGAGTTATCAGTCCCTGGTCTCTATCTTCAGAAACTACTAAATATCACACACTGGATTATGTTCATTCTTGAATTTGCCTACCTTTTTGCAGGTGAAGTACCATATAACTCTAGAGAGGGTCATTCATATACATGTCCATTCATGGTGGTACTTGAAAGGAGATGATCACCGGAAGGGAGAGCACTAGTAATTACTGAACCAATTCTGGTCACTCTTTTTTATAAGTAATGTACCAAACAACACTTCTCCCCTGAAACACCGCTTTTTAAAAATTTAATTAATAGATATTATGTTTTTGAGTAGTTTTAAGTTTATAGAAAATTTGATTGGAAAGTACAAGAAGTTTTAATATATCCCCTTCCTTTGATCCCAGCTTGCCTTTCTAAAATTTGTTATATTTTATTGTTTTATTTTTCTTATTTATTTTTATTTCAGAATATTATGGGAGTACAAATGCTTTGATTACATGGGTTGCCTTTATACTGCATGAGTCAAAGTTATAAGTGGGCCATCGCTCAGATAGTGTACATTCTAACCATGAGGAACCCATCCTCTCCTCCCCCCTCCCACCTGTACGATCTCCGTTGAGTTTTACTTCCATCTGTGCACATGAGTACTGATCAGTTAGTTCCAACTTAATAGTGAGTACATGTGTTATTTGTTTTTCCATTCTTGAGAAACTTGACTTAGGAGGATGGTTTCCAGTTCCACTCAGATTGTTGCAAAATGTATTAATTCATTTTTATTATGGCTGAGCAGTAATCCACAGTGTACATATATCACATTTTATTAATTCACTCATGAATTGATGGGCACTTGGGTTGATTCCATAACTTTGTGATTGTGAATGATGCTGCAGTAAACATTCTAGTGAAAGTGTCTTTTTGGTAAAATGACGTTTTTTCTTTTGGGTAAATACCCAGTTGTGGTATTGCTGGATCAAATGGTAGGACTACTTGTAGTTCTTTAAGGAATCTCTACTATTATCTACAGAGGTTGCAATAGTTTGCAGTTCCACCAAAAATATGTGTTCCTTACTCTCTTTATTCATGCCAGCATCTATTGTTTTGGGACTTTTCGATAAAAGACATTCTTACTAGGGTTAGGTGATATCTCTGCGTGGTTTTAATTTTGATTTCTCTGATGATTAGTGACATTAAGCATTTTTTCATATGTTTATTGTCCATAAGTCTATCTTTTTTGAAAAGCGTCTCTTCATGTTTTTTGACCACTTTTTAATGGGGTTGTTTGATTTTTTTTTTGTGCTGATTTCCTTGAGTTCTATGAATACTATAAAAATCTCTAAGCACATAAACTCAGAAATGTTGAGGAAATGGCAAATGCGTGGAAACATACAACCCCTCAAGGCTCAATCATAAAGAAATTGAACTCATGAACAAACCAATTACGAGCAATGAAATTGAAACAGCAATAAAAAAATCTTCCAACAATAAAAAGTGCCGGAAGAGATTGTCTCACAGACAAATTTTATCAGAACTATAAAGAAAAATTGTTACCCATGCTGAAGAAATTATTTCATAACATCAAGAAAGAAGGAATCCTCCCCAACTCACCTTCAAAATATCACCTTGATATCAAAGCCAGGAAAGGACACAACAAAAAAAGAAAACTATAGAACAATATCCTTTATGAATATAGATGCAAAAATTCTCAATAAAATTCTAGCAAACCAAATTCATCAGCACCTAAAAAACTGAATCCACCATGACCAAGTGGGGTTCGTCCCAGGGATACAAGGATGGTTCAACATACATAAATCCATAATGTGATTCACCGTATAAATAAAAGCAAAACCAAAGATGACACGATCATTTCAGTAGATGCAGAAAAAGCATTGCACAAAATTTAACACCCTTTCATGATAAAAACTCTCAACAAACTAGGCATAGAGGGAGCATATCTCAAAATTATAAATGCCATACATAAGAAACCCACAGCCGACATCGTACTGAATGGGGAAAAGTTGAAAGCATTCCCACTAAGAATTGGAACAAGACAAGGGTGCCCACTGTCGCAACTTATGTTCAACATAGAGCTGGAAGTCCTAGCAGAGCAGTCAGACAAGAGAAAGAAGTAAAGAGTATCCAAATCAGGAATGAGGAGCTCAAACTATTGTTTTTTGCTAATGATATGATTTTATGTCTAGAAATCCCCAAAGATTTCATCAAAGAGACTCCTGGAATTGGTAAGTAAATTCAGCAAACTCTAAGGCTACAAAATGATTGTACACAAATCAGCATTCCTGTACACCAACAACTGTCAAGCTAAGAATCAAAACAAAGACTTAATACCTTTCATAATAACTACAAAGAAAATAAAATAGCTAGGAATATATTTAACCAAGGAGGTGAAAGAGCTCTACAAAGAGAACAGTGAATCACCGAGGAAGGAAATTACACATGATGTAAACAAATGGAAAAACATATCGTGTTCATGGATTGGGAGGATCAACAGTATTAAAATGTCCATACTACCCAGAGTGTTTTACAGATTCAATGCAATCCACATTGAAATATGAACATCATTTTTCACAGATCTAGAAAAAATAATTCTATGCTTCGTTTGGAACCAGAAGAGAGCCAGAATAGTCAAAGCAACTTTAAGCAACAAGAATAAATCTGGAGACCTCACTTTACCAGACTTTAAGCTATACTACAAGGCTATAGTAACCAAAACAGCACTGTACTGGCACAAAATTAGAGACATAGACCAAAGGAACAGAATAGAGAACGCAGATATAAAACCATCCACATATTGCCATCTGATCTTTGACAAAGTAGACAGCAATATATACTGGGGGAAAGAATCCCTATACAATAAATGGTGCTTGGAAAATTGGATAGCCACATGTAGCAGATTGAAGCAGGATCCATATATGTTACCACTCACAAAAATTAATTCAAGATGGATAACAGACTTAAATATAAGACATAAAACTATAAGAATTCTAGAAGAAAATGTAAGAAAAACTCTTCTAGATATTGGCCTAGGCAAGAATTTATGAAGACCCCAAGGGCAATCACAGCAACAACAAAAATAAATAAATGGAACTTGATTAAATTAAAAGCTTCTGCATATCCAAGGAAAAAATCAACAGAGCAAATAGACAACCTACAGAATGAGAGAGAATACACACATGCTATATACCCAATAAAGGGCTAATAACCAGAATCTACCAAAAAATCAAGCAAATCAGCCAGCTTTTTTTTTTTTTACTGAGATCTTACATTAGTATGACACATTTTTTATAGTTGATAAATCATTTTGATATATTATTATTAAATAAAGTCTGTAGGTCACATTAGGGTGTATTATCTGTTTTGGGCATTATATGTGTTTTAACAAATGTGTAGTGCCACGTATTCACACTTATAGAATCATACAGAATAGTTTAACTGCCCTTAAAATCTAATGCTCCATCTACTATTTCCTCCCCCTAACCCAACCCCTGGAAATCAATGATATTTTTAATATATCCATAGCTTTCCTTTTCTAGAATGTCATATAGTTAGAATGATATAGTAAATATCCTTTTAGATTGACTTCTTTCACCTAGTATTGTGTATCTATGTTTCCCTTATTTTTTAAATGTGTATGTGGTTAGATAGCTCATTTCTTTTTATCCCTAAAAAATATTCCATTGTATGGACATAACACAGTTCATTTATTCATTCACTGACTAAAGGACATCTTGGCTGCTTCCAAGGTTCAGCGATTATGAACAAAGCTGCTATGAATACTTGTGTACAGGTTTTTGTAAGGACATAAATTTTCAATTTATTCAGGTAAATGCCAAAAAATATAATTGCTGGATTATATGGTAAAATTATATTTAATTTTGTTAGAGACTGCCAGACTATCTTCCAAAGTCCTGTACCCTTTCACATTCTCACCAGAAATGAATGAGAGCTCCTGATGGTCCATATCCTTGCCAGCATTTGGTGTTTTCAGTGTTTTGTGTTTTACCCACTCTAATAGATATGTAATGATATCTCAGTGTTTTAATTTGCAATTCCCTAATGACAAATAACGAGGATATTTATATATGCTTACTTTCCATCTGTGTATCTTCTTTGTGTAAATATATTGGAATCCTTTTCCTATCTTTTACTTTTTTTAATTATATGTGTTATACTGCCATATGACTGGCAGCACAGTACATTCGTTTACACCACTGTCACCAAAAATGTGTGAGTTATGCACTGTGCTACATTATGACAGCTAGGACATCAGTAGGCTATAGAAATTTTCAGCTCCATTAAAATAATTCACCATGACCAAATTGGCTTCATTCTAGGGATACAAAGATAGTTCAACATACATGAATCAATAAATGTGATTCACTACATAAAAGAGGTAAAAACAAAGACCACGTTATCGATGATCTTAATAGATGCAGAAAAAGCATTTGACAAAACCCAGCACCCTCCAAAATAAAAACTCTCAACAAACTAGGAATTAAGGAACATATCTCAAAATTATAATAGCCATTTGTCAAGCCCGCAACCAATATCATACTGAATGGGGAAAGGTTGGAAGCATTCCCCCTAAGAAGTGTAACAAGACAAGGGTGGCCCACTGTCACCACTTCTATTCAACATAGTACTGGAGGTCCTATCCAGAACAATTAGGCAAGGGAAAGACATCAAAGTCATCCAAATTGGGAAAGAGGAGGTCAAACTATATCGCTTCTCTATGACAATGTGATCTTGTATCTAGAACATCCCAAAAACTCCACCAAGAGACTCCTGGAACTGATACATTTAACAAAGTCTCAGGTTATGAGATCAGTGTACACAAATCAGTAGCATTTTTATGTACCAAAAACAGTCAACCTGAAAATCAAATCAGAGACTCAATGCCATTCACAATATGTACAAAAAAAATAAAATACCTAGAATTATATTTAACCCAGGAGATGAACGGTCTCTACAAAAAGAACCATGAAGCACTGAGACACGAAATTGCAGATGACAGAAACAAATGAAAAAACATATATTGCTCATTGATCAGGTAGAATCAACATTGTTAAAATGTTCATACCACACAAAGTGATTTACAGATTCAATGAAATCCCCATCAAAATACCAAGGTCATAGTTCACAGATCAAGAAAAAAATCATTCTATGCTCCGTTTGGAATGAAAAAAGAGCCCGAATAGCCAAAGCTATCTTAAGCAAAAAGAACAAATCTGTAGGCATCACATTACCAGACTTTAAACTGTACTACAAGCTATAGTAACTAAAATATCATGATACTGTTACAAGAATAGAGACATAGACCAATGAAACAGAACAGAGAACCCAAATATAAAACCATCTACCTAAAATCTACTGATATTCAACAAAGCAGACAACAACATACACTGGGGAAAAGAAGCCCTATTCAATAAATTGTGCTGGGAAAATTGCATAGTCATATGTAGAAGAATGAAACAGGAATGCCTATCTCTCACCCCTTACAGAAACTAATTCAAGATGGATTAAGGGCTTAAATATAACAAATGAACACATAAAAATTATTGAAGAAAATGTAGGAAATATTTTTCTAGACATAGGCTTAGGCCAAGAATTTAAGACTAAGAAACCAAAGGCAAATACTTCAACAGTGAAACTAAATAAATGGGACTTGATTAAATTAAAAAGCTTATGCACAGCAAAGAAAATAATCAACAGAGCAAATAGACAGTCTACACAATGGGAGAAAACATTTGCAAACTATACATCTGTTAAAGGGCTAATATCCAGAATCTACAAAGAACTCAAACAAATCAGGAAGAAAAAAAAAACAACCTCACTTAAAAAGTGGTCAAATGACATGAACAGAAGCTTTTCAAAATATAAACAATTAGCCAACAAACATACGAAAAAATGCTCAACATCACTAGTCATCAGGGAAAAGCAAATTAAAACCACAAATCCAACAAAGTCTCAGGTTCCAAAATCAATGTACAGAAGTTAGTAGCATTCTTATATGCCAACAACAGTCAAACTGAGAACCTAATCAAAGACTCAATACCCTTCACAATAGCAACAAAGAAAATAAAGTACCCAGGAATATATTTAACTAAGGGGGTAAAAGATCTCTACAGGGAGAACTATGAAACACTAAGGAAGGCAATAGCAGAGGAGGTAAACAGGTGGAAAACCATACCACGCTATTGGCAAGCAGAATCAGCATTGTTAAAATGTCTATACTACCCAAAATGATCTACAGATGCAATGCAATCCCTATTAAAATACCAATATCTATTTTTCACATACATAGAAAAAGTAATTCTCTTCACATAGAACAAGAGAAGACCCGTATAGCAAAAGCAATCTTAAGCAAAAAAAATAAATAAATAAATAAAAAACCAAATTGGGAGGCATCAATTTAACAGACTTCAAGTTATACTATAAGGCTGTAGTAACTGAAACAGCATGGTACTGGGACAAGAAGGGAGACATAGACAAATGGAACAGAACTGAGAACCTAGATATAAAACCATCCTCATATACCCATCTAATCTTTGACAAAGCATACAAAAACATACACTGGGGAAAAGAATCCTTATTCAATAACTGGTGCTGGGAAAACTGGATAGCCACATGTAGAAGACTGAAACAGGATATGTACCTTTCACCTCTTACAAAAATCAACTCATGGTGGATAACGGACTTAAACCTAAGGCATGAAACTGTAAGAATTCTAGAAGTAAATGTTGGAAAAACTCTTACAGACATTGACCTAGGCAAGGAATTTATGAAGAAGACCCCAAAGGCAATCACAGCAACAATAAAAATAAATAAATGGGACCTAATCAAATTAAAAGGCTTCTGCACAACCAAGGAAACTATCATGAGAGCAAACAGACAACCTACAGAATGGGAGAAAATATTGGCATATTACACATCTGATAAAGGGTGATGACTGGAATCTGTATAGAATTCAGGAAAATCAGCAAGAAAAAATCAAACAATCTCATCAAAAAGTGGGCAAAGGACATGAACAGGAACTTTTCAAAAGAAGATAGACTAATGGCTAACAAACATATGAAAAATGCTCAATATCTCTAATCATCAGGGAAATGCAAATCAAAACCACAATGAGATACCACTTATCTCCAGTGAGAATGGCCTTTATCAAAAAGTCCCAAACCAATAAATGTTGGCATGGTTGTGGAGAGATAGGAACACCCATACAGTACTGGTGGGACTGAAAACTACTACAACCTCTGTGGAAAGCAATATGGAGATACCTTAAAGAGCTACAAGTAGAAATACCATTTGATCCAGCAATCCCATTACTGGGCATCTACCCAAAAGAACAAAAGACATTCTATAAAAAAACACATCTGCATTGAATGTTTATAGCAGCACAATTCACAACTGCAAAGATGTGGAAACAACCCAAGTGCCATCAACACATGAGAGGATTAATAAAATCTGGTATATGTAAACCATGGTGTTCTATTCAGCCACAAAAAACAATGGTGATCTAGCACCTCTTGTATTATCCCAGATAGAGCTAGAACCCATTCTACTAAGTGAAGTATCCCAAGAATGGAAAAACAAGCACCACGTGTACTCACCATCAAATTAGTTTTAACTGATCAACACTTAAGCACACACATATAGTAATAACATTCATCAGGTGTTGGGCAGATGGGAGCGGGGAGGAAGGGATGGGTATATACATAGCTAATGGATGCGGTGCGCACTGTCTGGCAGATGGACATGCTTGAAGCTCTGACTTGGGTGGGGCAAGGGCAATATATGTAACCTAAACATTTGTATCCCCATAATATGCTGAACTAAAAGAATTTTTAAAAAGGCAACCACAATGAGAAATCACCTTTCACCTGACAGAATGGCTATTAAAAAGTCCAAAAACAACAGATGCCAGCATGGATGCAGAGAGAGAGGAACATTTATACATTGTTGGTGGAACTGCAAATTAGTACAACCTCTATGGAAAATACTTTGGAGAATTCTCAAAGAACTAAAAGTAGACCTACGATTTGATATAGCAATCCCAGTACCGGTATCTTCCCAAAGGAAAAGAAGTCATTTTATCAAAAAGACACCTATAACTGAATGTTTAGTACAGCACAATTCACAATTGCAAAGATGTAGAATCAATCCAAGTGCCCATCAATTCATGAGTGGATTAACAAAAGGTTGTGTATATATATTTGTGTATACACGCATATATACACACATACACATACATATATGTATATACATATACATGCATACATATATATGCACATATATACTCGCATATATGTATATATACATATATACGTGCATATATGTATATATATATATATATACATGCATACACACACACACACACACACACACACACCCCGTGGAATACTACTCAGCCATAAAAAAATGAATTAATGCCTTTTGCAGCAATTTGGATCGAACTGGAGAACATTATCCTAAGTGAAGTTTTTCAAGAATGGAAAAACAAACACCACATGTATTCTTTAATAACTTGGAACTAATTGATGGGCACTGATGGGCACAGAGAGAAATAAAATTCATTGGAAATCAATAATGGGAAAGGGGAGAAAGGGAGGGCTAAAAACCTACCTATCAGGTACAATGAACATTATTTGGGTGATGGGCACACCTATTGCCTGACTTAAGCATTATAAAAGATATTCATATAACAAAAATATTTCACCACCTTAGTATTTTGAAATTTTAAAAAAGCCTATCTTTTATTTTTGTAAAATTATTATTTTTGGGCTTTATTAATAAAAGTTCTTAATATATTTTGAATACCAGTTCTTTTTTAGATAATATGCTTTGGATATATTTTCTCCCAGTTGGTGACTTGGTTTTCATTCTCTTGACCAAGCAACATTTTTTGTGAGAGATTCATGTTTAAATTCTTAAAGAGAAGCAACTAAGCAGCATGAAGCTCTCTTAGATGTGATCCATCAGATGTGGGTAGACCTGAGTAGCAAAAGAAGAGAAAAAAATGCCCAAGGTCAAATTGTCTTCCCCTGCTGCATGTAAAAAGCCTGAGAGATGTTTTGGGCTACTTTCATTTTACTCCAAGAGCACTTGGAGCCCAAGTTCTTGCCGATTTCTTTGTACAAGGGACAGGCAATATTTTACCTTATCTTGATGTTTAATTCACATGTGACTCCTTTCCTTTTCTCCTGTTAAGTGTTAGTACTCTCAACCTTAAAACAAGAAATAAGACCACTACTAGAAGATTCTGACAGTTTCCAGCCAAGGCAAGATAAATTCTTCACTAACCAGCTACAAAGGCATTAGCTCCTATTCAAGTTCTTTTGGCATCTGAGACATGTGTGGACATCCTAGATTCTCAGCAGCAGTGAAACCTTTTGTTATTCGTTGCTATGAGATGCTTCGAACAGTCTCTTTCTAACAGCAACAGACTAAGTCAACTAGTTAATTTAAAAGGGAAGCATATCCTCAGTTATTTAATTGTGTTGGAATCTCATTGAAACTTAAAACATTATCCTTAAAGATTCATATTCATAATGAATTATCTCTATGATACTTTAATATTCTGGCATTGGATAAATGCACAACTCATTTGCTAATTAATTTTTTCGTGGTCTTGAGCTTATTTCCAAATTCACTGCAATTTTCTCATGTTAAGATAGTTTTATTGTTGTTGTTACTGTTGTTAGAATTTAAGATTGATGAAAAAATGATGATTTCAATTGGTGTACGAAGATTATTTCCCCAGAATACCTCATATATGTTCCAAAGGAAGAATATTCTTGATTTAAAAAAAAAAAGAAGAGATTACAAGCATTCTACTACTTACAGTTCATGGTATTCATTACTTGCAACCTTTGTGGCAAAATTTTTATTTAGAAGTAATAACTTTGTTGTGATCTCATTAGGAAACTAATCAATATATTAACAATAAAGTCAGTCCAAAGCACATTTAAGAAAATCCAGGAACGTATTCATTACTTCTTGGTCAGAGAGTGATATTTAAAGCATTATAAACATAGCAAAATAAGAAGTGCACAGCCTTAAGTACCTTATGTTTCTTCATCGTTTTAGATACCATTAATTTCTTTTGTTTATTTAACTTCACTGGATTTGATGTTCCACCAACATGTTCGCCACCAAATTAGGGCCATTGGTTGTCAAGTGCTTTGAGAGTCTAAAGTATAAAGAATAATAACTAAAATAATGTTAATATATTTACACCAGAGATCCACTTAATATAGTACTCTGCCTCACCTATTTCATATCACAATCTGCTATATAATTAGATAACATCTGAAATCTATTAGGGATCCTAATGACAATAATGGTCCTGTCTGACTTAGTCTAGCTAATGAAGCATAGGAAGAAATTTTTAGTGTGAACCATTTGAGCTTGTGATACCTACCTGACAATGTGGCAGGTGGTATTCATTTGCTAAGCACCATAAGCAACTATGATTACTGATAGATGTACATCTTTATTTGGAAAACATGTTAAAGTCTAATGATGAGATAGTTTAGAACAGTCCCACCTTAAATATACTACATACAGACAGCCTTAATATTTCTAATAATTTTACATAATTGCACAGAAACAGCAATGGTCAGCAAAGAACTGAGTAGAATTTCTCCTTAAAAATGGACAGACATCCAGATAGCCAGAGAATATATTTAAATAGAATACAAAGGTTACATTTTTCCTATATATGTTTTAAAAATGGCTCCTGATATAACCTGCTTCACAGTGAAAAATCTTTGTGTGGTGTTACAGATTGGCATAAATCCTCTGGTTCTGTCAGTATATCTTTTATGATGTAAATAGGTACCCTATAGCTATTTCCAGAGTAATTTAAAACTCATCCTAGGAAACTTCATAAGCCAGGGAAATAGGAAAAGCATATCTGGCCAGAAAAACAGGTTTGCTTGATCTGCTCAAGTAATGAATTTTTAAGAGGTTTGCCTAAAACAACAGAGTATGTCAATTGGCAATATCAGCCTACATATGAGATTTCAAATGCTCTTTTTCTAAGCCCAGGCAGCTGGGTGATTTGTAAGATATTTGATTTTTACTTTCTCAGCAGCCCATTTTGATTTAGTGCTTTTTGCATTTTTATAGACAACAGTAATCCTGCAGCAGAGTCTGTTTTGCTGATAAGTTTTGCAAGTTGATAACACTAAAGGGTGTGTAGAGCTTGAACCTGATATAGATGTGCTATTTTAAAACATCATCACTGCTGAGAGATAAGTCTCAAAGGAAACAAAACAAAAATAGTACTACCAGCTATGTTTAATAATTCCAATTTTTTAAAAAATTCAGATATACTGTTTACCCCTTTTTCTACATACTTGTGATGTTTTGGACTTTCAATAAGAATTCATGAAGATTTTTCTATATAAAGACACAAATACAGTATTGGGAAATTTTACAATAGATAATAACATTTCCCAACCATAAATACTATAGTCCTGAATTCCAACTGCTAAGAGCAGGATTACTCTTAAGAAGATTTTGTGGCCTAGGGAAAAACATCCAATATGCAGAGTGCAGGTATGAGGGAGAGGAGAGGATTAACACGAAACATTTGATGATTTTTTTTTTTTTTTTGTCTTGGAACTCCTTTATTAGGTTATCTTCAATCTTCCTAAAGACAATTTAATGTGTACATTTTTATGCCCATTTTATAAAAGAGAACACTGAAGCTTAAAAAGTAAGTAACTTACCCCGGGTGGTTCAGTTTTAAGTGGAAGAGTTGGGTTTTGAATCAAGGTCTATCTTGCATCCTGTTACCTCAGGATAATTCTGTTGAGGTAAAACCATCTCAAAAACTGACCATGTGAGCAGCCTTGATGGAAGGAAAACAAGAACTGACATAATGACTAGATGTAGCTTTGCGGGGAGGAGCAGATGCATATTTGGGCCGGAGGAGTCCCTCCGGGTGCAGACCACACTTGTCATGTCTGTCTGTTTGTTAACTTGAACTTTACAGAGTTTCATAAATAATTTGATTTTGAATGTCTTTAGACAGTCATAAGGTTTTCAGCACTTACCACTCCCTGCTGTCTTAGCCTCAGAGAGTTGTACTTGTTCACATTGTCTGTCTTGGGCATCTCTAGGCATTTGAGTTTGCACCCCTATTTATAACCTATTTACTTGTCTGATAGACTTTAGAAATACCTTTCTCTGGTGACAAAACTAGTCTGTGAGATAAATATTAAATAGTTGCAAATACCAATTTTTTGTTGTTTTATTTTTTATTTTTTTATTTCAGAATTTTATGGGGGTACACGTGTTTTGGCTATATAGTTTGCTTTTGTATTGGTTGAGTCAAAGTTATAAATGTGTCCATCACCCAGATAGTGTGCATTATACCCATTAGGTGTGAATTTACCCATCCTTTTCTCCCCCCTCCCACCTACTTGATTTCCCTTGAGTTTTACTTCCATATGTGCACATATGTGTTGATAGATTAGTTCTAATTTAGTATTGAGTACACGTGGTGATGGTTTTAACATTCTTGCAATACTTCACTAAGAAGAATGGTCTCCAGTTCCACCCCGATTGTTACAAAAGAAACTAGATCACCATTATTTTTTTTTTATGGCAGAGTAGTGCTCCTTGGTATACATATACCACATTTTATTAATCAACTCTTATAGCACTCTGATTTAGTGTCAGGTGGAAGAACCACAGGTAGGAGGGACAGGTGTCAGATAAAAGTCAAGGTGTCAGATAAAAGTCAAGGTATCAGATAAAGGGTCATAAATTTAGCAAGGGAGATGGTTCTAGGGATAGATGGGCCCAAAATTTAGTCTGAGAAAAGTTGATTTTATAGTGGGAAGTTTCAAAACAAGGTGAGAAATGTGGAGTGTCCATCTGATAGGCCAGGTTAGGGCTGATTGAGATTTAAGGGACAGGCACATGTTATCAGGAGATTGAATTTTAGAAACTGTAATTTATACATGACTGACTGAGATTCAAAGAGAGTAAATGAAGCCCTTGTAGTGGCTATTAAATAACTTAAGCCAGGACTGGAGTCCTATCCTACTACTGGGAAACCTGGGCATGGAGGTAAATGGCGAGCTAATGCTAAAATTGACACATTCTAGTAAGCAGATACCTAAGTGGTATCAGGTGCCTTTATTCCTTTGCTTCTCTTTGTAAGTCTAGGTGTGATCCAAGATTGAGTGCAGATAAATCTGTAAGTTAACATTAAGTAACACCAATCACAAATCCTTGAAGTTATGGCTATGGGCTTATGTAAACAATTTTCTTCTCTTTTTTCCATAAAAGAAAAAGGGATTATAAGGAAAGGTAAAAAGGGACAAGTTGACAAATAATCTTGAGTTTTCTGAACCTCTCTTCCAAAATTAACCCTGGAGAAAGCTCATAGGTACAAGCAAGATCCGGTGGGTGAATTCTGGAATTTTTGCTTAATTGATGTTCTGTTTCTTTATAAAACAAAATGTATAAGTAGGTGTAATAATAAAAAATAATTTAGAAGAGGTTTGATAGAAGTTGGGTCCAGATGATAAACTGGGCATATTAGAAAGGATCAGGCATTTACATTCATTTCTAAATTAAATTATTTGCAAATTTGAAAACAGTTTTTTGTTTTTTTAGGATAGCGTTTTAACAGTGCTAGTTATTAAAAAAGAACAGTATTGGTGGTCAAGACATTTTGACAGATTCCTGGAAGATAAATTCATAATGATCAAAAAGGCAAGAACGGAATATAGCAGAAAAAATATGCAGAGTTAAAACTAGTGCATAGGCTATTATAATTTCAGTAAAATCAAAGCGTAGTGCACACATAAAAAGAGCAGGACGAGGGCTCAAGCTCAGGGGAATCTGGGCATTTATAAGATGGCACTGTGAAACCTCAGGCCAGTATAGTTCGCACTACTCATTTACTGTGAGTGTCAGGCACCAGCAACTCAGGTTCCAGGCAAAACCCAGGACTTCTCTGAACAAATGGAATGATCCACATGGGAAGTCTATCAGTAGGATGGTGGGGCATGAAAGACATATCACACGTTAAGAAAACTCTGGATCTCCAAAGTAAATACGGAGAAAGGAAAAACAAGGAACAAAATAAAAGTGAAACAAAAAAATGTAAAACGAAGTTTAAAAAGTAAAAATAAATAAATAGAAATAAGCAAAATAAAAGTACTCCAGTCTTACATTAAAGACCTCATAATTTTAAAAGTTGGGAAAGTATATGTCACACTGCCTCTTTCTGAATCCACATAACTTAATGAACTATGCCACATCCATGTAGAAGAAATTTGAGTAAGCCTTCCTAGTTAGGATGTAGGCCTCCGGGAAAGAACTGCACATCCACTAAGCAAATTGATACAGCTACCTACACTAATCAACAGGTCTTTGTACTCAAAACTAATTGGAAGATCATGTTCACAAATTTTTTGGAAAAGTACCAACATGGAAAAGAAAGATGGTGATAAACAGGACAGAATATACGAAAGTCTATACCAAAATTGATTCCTTGAAATAAAATGTACATGTTAATAATATAAACAGATTAGTTAGACTGCTTCATAAAACAAAATTAAAACATGTTATTCTCCATAAACATAAATGAAAAAAGATGGTCGTATAAAATTAATTGTCGGTCAAGGAATAACAGGCAAATACCAAAAAAGAAGAAAAAAAAATCTTTTTGAAAAACTATTAAGTAAAGCAGGATTTTTTTTTTGTATTATATTAACATTTGGAAAAACAATAAAGCAGAATCTATTTAAATAAGACATAAAAATTAAAAACAGTACAATAGGAACATATTTCAGAATATAAAAGATGGATTAGATGAAAATAAATAAGGACATAGATTATTTGCATAATGCAATGAGAAAACTCATTCTTACATTAAAATATTGAATACAGCAGACAGAAAATGAGCCTTTTTTTAAGGACATTCATGAACTCAGAGCAAAACGACTGTGTATGGAAACACAAGACAATCTTAAATTCTTGTGGACCACATTTACTGACCATAATATAATAAAAAATGAAATTAATAATAAACTAAAATGAAAACAGCTAACACAATTCCTAGGATAAAAATTAAATCAAAACAGCAATTATAAGCTGTTTAAAAATGAATTGCAATGAAGCACTGTACACTTCTGTGATGCAAAGTAGTACAAAGAAAATGTGTAACATTAAATGTGTTCAGTAGAATTCAGTAACAATTTTAAATGAATGAATTAAATAAGTTAAAGATAAAAAACAACAACAAAATTATCCCGAAGTAAAGGAAGCCTTAATCAGGATAGAAATAAAAATCAATATGATATAATACAGCAGCAGCAACAAATAAAGTGACAACAAAATTGTAGATTTGATCAACAAAAACATGAAAGTCTCATCAAATAGGCAAATATTTGGCAATTCAGAGAGAAGAGAATCACAAATAAATATTAGGAATGAGAAAGGGGATCTAACTATAGATACAGAAGAAATTTTAAAATATGAGTAAATACTATATGCAAGAATATATCAAAAATTTGAGAAATTTTACATATATGGTATAGGAAAAAAAGTGAAGAAGTTTAAAGAGCTGTTAAAGAAAATGAGAATATGGAATGAGTGATGTCCTGGAGTCAAAGAAATAGAAAGTACAGAAGGGGGAAAGGAGTGCTCATCCGCGTAAATATCAGAGAAAATTCAGATGGGCAAGGGCTCAATTAAAACTGGATTCGGCAATTTGGAGTTATCTGAATTACAATATATTATGCCCCTCTTGCACAGAGAAGAATTTAGTATTGTCAGTAACTATATGCTTCTGAGAATGTACAAACTCGAGTCTAAGTAAACTTCTGCCTCTTAGAAGGAATTATCTTGTAAAGAGAGTGGTTTTAACATTGTTGGTGGTATTGCTAGGCTCTAAACGTCACTGACTTCAATTTTTTTAATGTTTTATGCAAACAAAAAGTTTTTTTTTAATAAATGCAAAAGCTAATTCGCGGGTTCCATTAGGACTACTACTACTGATAATAATAAATCATTTAGAGATATTATGTGTTTTTAAATAGCATTTTGAATCTGATTATGAGGTTGCATACCTTCAAAATCTTCCCATACTCACCTACTATAAAGCAGCATCTAGTTTTCAAGATTGAGTTTAAAAGAAATTTACTGAACCAATGGATCTCAGAAGGTCTAGAACAGTGATTACTGTTATGCATCAATATAGTTACAATTTCTATTCAACTGCACTAGTCAATTATTTTATTTTATTTTTCTATCAGATAAATCCTGTTGAGATTTTGTTCTCTATAAAAACTAAAATGTTACAAAACAAGTAGTGATAAACAAACTACTCTGAGAATAGCTTGTTTGACTTTTCTGACTTCAGCCGTTTGAAATAGAGATACATGCACCTGTATAGCTTTCAATGTATTAATATTTTTTTATCAATGGACAAAAATATTTAATCTGATCTCTACAAAATAATAAGTTTTAATTTTTATAGACTGAATATTTTCATTCCCGTTTTATCTACCTCTTCTTTACACATGAAATATGCTTGTATAATTAAGAGATATCCAGAAGAAAATATCCATAGACCTAATCAACAGCAATCTCTCAATCTCTAGCTGTATGCTTTCCTAATCTTTGCTGCTGAGAAAATATTTATAAAATCTACTAGACAGTACAACAAAGATTGAGTTACAGGCAGTTTCTGTTGCCAAAGTCATTGTCAAACATGTGCGAAGGAATATAAGGAAAAAGTAAAGAAAATTATTTTCTCACCACATTAAATATTTATATTTATATATTTACATACATATGTATATACATCTAATGCAGAACCTTACATTAAAAAATGTATACAGTCACGACTAAATTAGTTCAGCTCTTCTTTAAAACTCTTAGTTCCTTAAACATGCTTTGATTTCATTTGCTGTCTTTAACCTCAACCTGTGCTGGTCTCTTGGCTTGACACACTTTATTCACATTTTCAGCTGGAAATCTCCTATCCTTCCTTCCTACCACAGCTTCCTATAGCCTTCAAGAATGTTTTCCTGATTCTGTAAGACCAGGATGGATATATTTTCTTGGTAATCCAACAATATCCTGCCTTCTTTCATCTTAGCATTTATCAAACTATGTTAGAATCACCTGGTTAATCATGTACAGACACACTAGGTGTGTCTGTATTCAGTAGATTGGTTACTATAGAGGCAGACAAACTATACAGGCCGAATCCAGCTGGGTACCTGCTTTTGTACTGCTTATGAGCTAAAAATAGTTGTCATATGATTAAAAGTTTAAAAAGAAATAAAAATCATATTTTATGACATGAGAAATCATATGAAATTCAAATTTCAATGTCTATAAATAAAGTTTTACTGAAATACAACCATACCCATTCATTTCCCCATTTTCTATGGCTGCTTTTCAGCTGAGAGAGCAGAGTTCAGTATTTGTAACAGAGAATATATATCCTGCACTGCCACAAATGTTTGCTATCTGACTCATTGCAGAAAGTGTTTGCCAACACCTTGTCTACAATATCTACCTACAGTGATGTCCACTAATATAATAGCTTCAAGCCCTCAATACCATTTTTGTTCAATAGTCCTCAGGGTATTGAGGAGCATCTTTATTTTTTTCCCCTGCTCACTATTGTGGCAGCTCAGACTCATTGTTGCTGCTTCCAATGCTGGATGCTCTAGAACTTGGCAGTCTTGTAGATGAATATTGCCGTGAGCTGAGCTGTACCATTGCCATCATTTATGGCAAAGGTGGAGTACCATAATATGTGTGCTGAAGGCTGGGCCATCTCTCAGGAAGAGCCCGAAGAGTCTTCTGGTTTCCATGAGCCCTGTCCCTCTCCTGCTACCAAAATGTGGAAATATTTTGGTGTATCTTTCTGTAGGTCTTCCTGTCCCTGAAACTATTCATACAAGTCATACAGCCTGCTTACAAAGTCACTGTTGTGGCTCTAATGATTTTTCTATGCCATGAATTTCCTCAAGCCGTGAATGAGGAGATATTTTCTATTTCATTCTCAATCAAGGATATCCCATAGCAAAAGTTTCTATAGCTCAAATATTATACTTCTTAGCATTCCAATGCCTTGCAGCTATTTTACCTAAGGCATCCCAAAAATAGTATGGCTGGGCGTAGGAAAGAAAATAGAAGGAGCTATATTCTGTGTCCATCACTTCTATTGATTATATGTAACCTACATTAAATGTAAGAAACATGTTTGCATGTTGTCTCCTTCATGGTAAGTGATTTCCCTTTAAGATGTGCTTTCTCTCTAAGGTGTCATATCAATTTCTTTCACCTTGCCTTGTTCTATCAGACAAGTTTTCATAATTTTGAATCTTCAAAGTTAGGGGAAAGTCCCAATTTTTGCCTTTAGGTAGCTCCTTTCCCCCATACTCTACTAGATACTAGTTGATGTATGTGTGTGATGGCTGCTGTACCCACCATTTGGCATTGCCCAACACCCAAGTGCCGATTGCTGTTAGGAAGGCTAATGTGTAACTCTTACCAACAGTGGTATTTAATCACAAGATTCTTGCCACGCTAAAAATGCTCTGAATTTTTTTCATTCCTCCAAAAAAAAAATCTTAAGGACCAATCTCTACTTGGTCATACATGTTCACATTTCCCGTAAGTATTGATATAAGCTCTCCAAAGGCAGCAATTGTGTCTGTTTCACAACTGTAGTTCTAATTTCTGGCAGATGTTCTAGGGTAGAAAAGGTTCTAGACAAGCATTTGTTACCTGAGTAAGTGAATGATTAAACAACTAATTAATCAAATTAAAGTCTGGATCATTCCACTTAAAGCAAATTCTATTCCATGGTCTCATTTTCCTTTATTCTGAATATATTTTGAAACTTGGAGCACAGTTACGGCTGCATGAAAACAAGGATGATGACCACTTGATCATTACTAGGCACCTAAAATGAGCAAAATGATACTCTGTGCATTGTGGAAGTGTAGGAGCAGGCAGAGATGAGAGTGATAACATACTCTAAATATTTAGGATCTTGCCAAAAACAAATGTGAGCAGTGTATGTCTGTTAAACTACTTAATGTATTTTCATTTAAGTCTACCTCTCTAAGAAGTTTCATAAAAGCAGTAGGTGACTCTCAGTGAAGTATATGCACTGATTTGGAGTTACCAGGCCATTGGTAATATTTTACCAATTTAAATTTGTTTCAGGTAAATTATAATTTTGCCTTTTAACAAAACCAATCTTAATCTATTTTAGATATACTCCCATATGGGAGTTTTGGATTCTTATTAGAGCCTGCTCAACCCTCCTTCTTACATATTGATGCAATATAATGTCTAGTGGATGCAGAGACCAGTATTTCTTGGATTTGCAGTATACCAGGTTGAGGATGGGAGATGTGCCAAGAGAGAAGGGGCGTTGATGGAGCCTGAAGGTTTTTAATGACAGGATTTGAAAGTAGACTTCCTTTTGCTATTTTCCACCACCCTCTATTGATTCAGAGAAAGAAAAACAGGTTTCCTGCTTAAATAACTTGAGGGGACAGTGCCCTTAAGGAGACAAAATACCACATAAGGAAGTCCCCTGGTGGCTGGAAGTAAAATGGCGGGGAAGGGGGTGGAAATTACCTGGAGATTATTTACCCTTACTTAGTAAATAATTAGTTACCAGAGGTACCCATGCCACGTTTGAGTTCATACTTTGCAGTTTTCAGATTTTAGCAATTTAGCCAGCCATAATGCCCTTTGACACTGATACAAAAGAAAGATTCATTCACTGATACGAAGACAGTGTGCAGTTCAAATCTTAGCTCCAGCACCTGCTAGCTATATGAGCATGGACAGGTCACCTACTTGATCTAATCCTTTTTTTCCTGTATTTGTAAAACTGATGTAACCACATACCCTATGTAGTTACTATTAGAAATAAATATGATATTCAAAACCATAAAAAAGAGAACTGCTCTAGAACAATATTTTTCAAGTTTTTTCATTACCATGCCACTAAGGAGACTTTTTTGACTCTCTTTTCTTCTTTCTAACTACACTGTCCCACATGGAATAAAATGTTAAGAAAAAAGATTTTGTCAAGTAGGGTTATGCTTTGGATGGCTACAGGCCATTATAATGTCTAAAAAACTTTCATCCCCCAAGAACCAATTTTTATCCCTTTAGGAGTATTGTAGCCCCTATTAAGAATGCATGCTTCAGAATAATGCCAATTAACTATCAACCCACAAACCCATAATTGATCTGGTAGCTGCAAAACATTTACAAACCTAAAAAGAAATTATT
Organism: Indri indri; assembly: GCA_004363605.1. Taxonomy (NCBI): domain Eukaryota; kingdom Metazoa; phylum Chordata; class Mammalia; order Primates; family Indriidae; genus Indri; species Indri indri. The sequence continues at coordinate 9,522 of RJWJ010017829.1, read as the reverse complement.
CAGCCTGGCAACAATGTAGTGAAGCACACTTTATTTAGTCCCTGCTCCATAAACCTATGTCATTTTCACATTAAATATGAAAAGAAAGTGATATACATTCTTTGGTATACAATTCGGTTTATTTTATCATAGCATCAGATTGACTACCTGGCATTGGCTGAGGGTGCAGTAAAGAAGCCACTAGGTGACTCAAGGAAACAATTCGAACTAGTTGAATTCATAAGCAATTGGCAACGCTCTTTTCCTGCCACCATCATCAATTTGAGATTTGTAGATGCTTCCTTACCATTGCCATATAAAAGTCTCTCATGATCTCCTGTTGCCTTCTAGGTTATTTTAATCAGATTTCACAGATATGCATAATGGCTGGGTAGAAGATACGTTATGAAAGACAAGCCCTTTGGTGATAAGGGATGATCCAACAGTCAAGCCTTCACATTAAGGTGGTTCCTGGCAAGCTGATTTTCCTCAAGCTCCAAACAACTTCCCAGAAAAAGTTTTACTTGTGAACCTCTATCACCAAAGGGCTTATATTATGGTTGCATATTAATTTAAAGATATCCTTATCCATTTATTAGAGAGCTAGCCTGAAGTCATAATAAAACTTTGCGATATGACCAGGGACACATTTAAAGGAAATGGTTCACATTGGTGACCGCTATGGAAAGAATTTCTGGACAACAATTTTCTACAAAGACCAAAAAGTTAATTGACCTTTCAAAAGGACCAAAGCATGCCATCAGGCTCTACTTGAACCATTCTAAATTGCTCATAAAATAGAATTCAATTTTACCACCCCTACCCATTTTGTGTGGGTATCCTTTGGCTAAATATATACATGAAGGTATTGTTAAAAATCATTATGATCATTTTTATATTTTCTATTTCAAAGAATTGGAAATTTCTAAAATGTGCCTATATTATTTCTAAGAAAGACTTTGCAGAATTTTAATGTGAATTGACAGCAAAATACTTTCAAGTGATATCCCTACTCTATGATTATTCTGAAATATCCATGTTGAAAATATATGACTCAAACATAATAATTTAATACATTGCTATTGTGATATTTTTTCATTCTTTCATGCTAATTTAACCTTTATTTAATGTTAATATTGGGAACAGTAGCATGCCTCAATTGATACTTTACCCATCAAAGAATACAATTTTACCTTCATTTGATTTTGGAGTAAAAAAATATTTGCAGCTTATATGAACATAAAGTGTCTCTCTCATTACCCCAACGATATCATCACATATATAATTTCAAAATATTTTCTTTCATTTGTAGTCAGAGCTTTAAATGACCTGTAGACTTAAAAAAATGGACTTATTTTTAGCTTTCATTTTACCTAATGGAACACACATTTTTTCTCTATGAATAAATTCTTCCTTTGCCTTACTCAGCCATGTTTTTAAGGTAAGAAGTAACTTAATTACTACTCAAATTCTGTTCAAAGTATTAAGAATGTATACTACTTAGAATATGATAAATATATTCTATTTTAAGTTCATCTGTGAAATGTTCCCAAATTTGTTTTTTAGTGGAAGGGCAAGCATGAAAGTGCCTATAAGATAAACATAGTAGAAAGTTTCTTGGACATCTTTCTATGAAAAAATAAAAAGAAAGAAAGAAAGAGAGAAAGAAAAAGAAAGAAGGGAAGACAAACATACAAATAAAACTTTGTATTACCTGAAGGTACTAGGATTGGAGAAGAAGTGATTAGTTTTTTTTAACCTTTTAATCATCTAGAATGCTTGATTTTTGTGTTAAACTATGTTTGTATCCTTAGAAAAAAAGGTGATAGAAATATTTTTTACAAAAAGTTAGGATTTAACATTTTTTTCCTTAGCTTAGCTAATATTTTTTGGCCATAATTATTTGAAAATACAGTGCCAACAGCCCAGTGAAGTATAGCTGAAGATATGGTGCTAAATAGTTTCAGAATTTATTAAATCTGAAATATACCCATAAAGATATTTCTTTAAGTCCAATTTTTTGTTTTCAAATTTATTCCTGTGGTAATTTGTAACATTAGATAAAATATGGTTTTTCTTCAAAATAAAAGAAACAATGGAAATTTGTTAAAGAATAATCATGGCAAGCAATCTAGTACCCTGTTTTATACTGTGTTCATAATCCCCATTTAGAGAGCTGGATATTATACCAAGTTACTTTCAATAACTTTATTAATATAGTGGTAGAGGGAATTTATTTTTAATGTTGCACTCTACAGGCAATTTTGTGAAATTCCATTTCACAACTAGAGCAATCAAACCTAAAATAGACTAGAGATGTATTTACTAAAATCAATGCACTATAAAAGCATGTTTTCTTTCAAGACAATAAAGCAGTGATGTGTAAAACAGCATAATCATGCTTGAGAAAAGGACTCAAGGTATCAAATACCTTTAAACTCTTTTCTGTCTGCAGAAAGAGGTATGTATGTATGTGTTTACATTCTTAAATATATGCAAATACACGCATATATACCTCTGGAACCACCTGCATATATCTACTCCTCTCTGTATTGAGAAAGCAAGAAATATAACCAAAAGAGAGATGATGAATCTTTTGGAGAAATTAATCATGCCTTACTCTCAACAGAGGTAGTGGAATGAGCCCTGATTCCCTATTATATCACTCTTAAGTTGCCTTTCAGAAAAACATTACACGCAGTTGATGTCTGCTCCAAGTTGTGGGTTTTCAGGAACCTCATGATTTAAGTTCATACTCTAGCTGATAGCTGGGAAGGTGATCAGTGAATACAGTCCCTAACGTGTGTACAGTGCAGAAACAGGTTAGCCTTTGCCTTCTGAAACCTGCTGGATGAGATCTTTAATCAATTTATTTTTTTTAATTTTTAGCAGTCAATCATCACAACCATTACAAAGGCATTTTAATTATATTTTTATTTTTAATTGACAAATAATTTTACATATCTATGGGGTACCGTATCATGTTTGGATACATTATACATTGTGGAATTATCAAATCAGGTAATTAACATATCCTTTACCTCACACACTTATTATTTCTTTGTGGTGAGAATATTTAAAATCTATACCTTTAGTAATTTTGAAATATACAGCACATTGTTATTAACTACAGTCACTTTGCTGTGTAATAGATCACCAGAAATCATTCCTTCTAACTGAAATTTTTAACCCTGACCAATATTCTCCCTTTCCCTGCCTACTCCCCCAAGGACAATTTTGACAATATAAATGTTATCTGTAAGTTATATCATATAAATTATTCCTAAGTTATATCATAAATGGGAGAAATTAAAATATTAGGTATACACAATATGTCCTATCTGTGCTTACCTTTTCTATTTGCTTTTTAGACTTTAAAGAAATTAAAGTACCACTAATAATAGCATTAATAACCTTTTTTTGCAGAAAATATATACTGAAAACATATATTATCTCTGGTAATCCTCACAAAAAACTTGTGAAGACATAGGTATCATTATTATTATTATCCCCTATTTGCAGATAGAAAATCAAACATAGAGAAACTAAGTCTCAGGACAAGAAGGGTTGTAAATAAGTTCTAAGTGATAATCAGAATTTAGGATTGATTTTCAAACAGTCTGATTCTCTACACCGTATTGAGAAAGTAAGTGTCTCTTCATCTCTCACTGTTCCACATGAATCCCTTCTGAGCCTGGGCTTCCAGTTTCCCGGACAAAATTATAATGGCTTTAAGTTTGTTGGTCTCAACTCACTTCTATACGTAGCTCTCACTGAATTCAAGTAGAATCAGGAAACTCCCCAATCCACCGATGGTAGGAAAATGTGACAGAAATTATACAATTATTTCTTTCTCATTTAAAGCAGTCATGTCATAAAATATTACCAAAAAGCATGCTTACCCTCCTCCCTCCCTGCTCCTTCTCCAGGAAATTTACAGCAGAGTTGGAGAGGATGGCTGGGTGCTGAAGTATCCTCTATTCCTCACTGGTACCACTAGTTTCTTTCAATATGTCTCATTTCACCAGTTCTCTTAGTGCCAGCCTCTAACTTTACAGGGTTCCCACTAAAGCATCCACAGCTTGTGTAATGTAACCTGTCCCTCTTGGCCATGTGAATACAATGTGCCCATAACATGCTTGTCACCTCCAACTGACAAGCTCCAAAACAGGCACTGTTGATCCATTGAGATCCTTTTCTCCCTGGACAGCTTCATCAAGTAGTATCACATCTGTAGAAAAGCCACTATAGATCTATTATTTTTAAATTCAGAGAATTTGCTAAATTTGATTGGTTATTGTTGTTTTACAGTTATCAGTTCCTTGAACAAATTTTCAGGACTTTTTTTGTACACCTACCTATGATCCATAATGGGACAAAAGTTCATATAAGTATCTTTCACTGTGCACTCAATCTAAAAGGATTTATTCTGTGCTGAGTAAATGGACCTTCAGTTGATAGTTGTTTTACATGTATAATTTTAATAAGGCTCTATTTTCAACTAAATTATAGACAAATTGGAAAAATATAATTGTCTTTTTCTTTAAAAATATGAAAGATTCTTTAAAATGTATACATGTTATCATAACAAATTTCATAAATTTTCTAGATAAATTAACCCCTTATATTTGTGGAAATAATCTTATATCTAAGGTATTTGGAAACAGGCCATAAGACATAATGTCTTGAATTCTGGTATGATCTTGTTCCAATTCAGATTTTATGTGCATCTAATAACAAACAAGCAAAGTCCCTGTTCAAATAAAAGTCTAAGATTGAAAATAAGTAGATAAGTACAAACATATCATTAAATGGAAAGTTAATGTTTCTGTGGTGTTTTGGTGTTGCTATCGGCTTTTGATATTGTCAAAAAACAAAACCAAAATCCAAAAGGATTTGCAAAAATGAGATGGCGTTTGATTCTAAAAAATATTTTGGAACCAAACTTTCAACTAAAATGACAAATATGAAACTTCAAATGCCTAAAGAATTTTTAGGGTCAGTGTATGTTATATCTGTTTTGGGTGAAAAATAACTTTTGTTTAACAATTTGTTAGAGAAGCATTTCAAATAGAACAAGTCTCAGTGTAAATGATTATTTTGATAAAGGTTTGAATGTACTTTCAGAACATTTCTATCAATTTATAGATTTTTAAAATGTGCTTTATATATGTAAAATATAAATTTAAATAACCTAGAAATTCCTTTTATGCTATGATTTATTCCAAATTATCATTTCTAAGTAGACCCATCCAACTTTATGCAGATGACATTCAAATGTATAACCCTAACTTTTAATTTCTGTTTTTTTTCTAATGTAGTTTTCTTTGGATGACACACAGTATAGTAAAAAGTATTATTTACTATTTAGCTACTCTGTGACATTTCAGAAAGAGAAAGCACAAATTCTTTCATTTTTCCCCATTATTTTCAATAAAACTATTCATTAGTGCTCTAAACTCAAAGCCATGATTTTATCTTTTTCATGCATTTTTTTACTCTCAATCTTCATAACAATATTACTTCTTAAATCTATGACCACTAGAACAATCTAGGAATTTATCACTGGACACCTGTAGAACAAACAAACTGGCCTAAAGTACCTCTTTTTTCCCCATTTAATTATATATTTAGCTTTCAGCAAAAATGTTCCTAAAACATAGCTTTAAAAATGGTAACTAAGCAATAGTGTATTAAATCATTTGATGCCTTTTTGGAATAAATATCATTTTCATACAGAAAGCAAAATCTTCCAAAGTAAACCAAAGACCAATTGTTTCTTTCCTATATTCAGATAAATTCTGAATATTATAATAATATAAAATAATGTAATATAATATTCTAATAATATATTAGAAATTATAATAGTTATAATATTAAAAGATATAAATGACACAAATTACTATAAGGCATCTGTTATTAGCAATACTAAAACATTTGCTGTGATATCTTATGTACTAGCCTATATTCTTCCTAAATTTCAGCACTTACTCAAATATTAAAGATCAAAATGGATATGAAAAAAGAAAAAAACACACAATGACACAGTGGCTATGATTATGGGCTCCAAGCAAACAACCTGGTTTGGTGATTCTCAGGTTCTCTGCTCTGGAGTGCACAACCAGTTTTTGCCACTCACTAGCCAGGTGACCTCAAGGAACATCATTTAACCTCTTCTAGCCTCAATGACCTCATTTACAAATTCCATTTGTTTCAATATTATTCTTTGCAGACAATAGAAGTCCAATTTAGTGTAACCAGAAAGAGATTTCTTATAGGCTATTAGGTAGGTTAGAACATTTCCAGGTAGGCTTAATAAACAAGCTTCATGTGACAGAGCAAGAAAGGAGACAGCCTGAAGAAAGTCTGACTATGACTTAACTGTCCTCACAGACTCCTCACCACAAGCTGCTGCCTTAAGCACAACATCTAGGGCACCAATGACCTGGATGATACAACTTCAGATACAGACATCCCCAAAACACAAAATGCTTCAGCCACAAGATGCAGAATTCATACTCATAGTTTCTACCTCAAGTTACTCAAATCTGCTTTTGTTTTTGATGGTCTGTCTGCTAAACAGGATCTATATTCTAGAGTCTGGTTGTTTTTAACATTTCTATTTTTTAGTTCAAGGAAATTGCTATTAAAAAATGTTTTTAGAATGATTATTGAATTATTCAATGTGTAGTAGCAGCAGAACAACTTCATATGTTTTATGAATACTAAGAGCCCGAGTATGTGGCCTACACTTTGCACAGTGTGCGTCATGTGATAAACTTTCAAATGTTGGCAGGTCACCATTTTTCACTTAGCTATGTCTTAAACAATTGAGCCCTAATCAGACTCAAACAAAAGGCAAAATATCTCCAGACTCCATATTTTTTAACATGAGAGAGCAATAGGTTTCCAAAAAATTCTAAGTGTTGTTATAAGGTTTTAAAGAAATCAGATATTATAAGAAGCTTATAGCTTAAGGCTATATAGGCACAAAAGGTATATAAAGCACATGGTCTGATTCAATAGTCTTACATTTTATTAATATATTTGTAATTATATAACTTACTGTTATTTTGATAGGAAAATTAAAATAATCAATTAGAGCTTAATATGTATGCTGACAAAATCTCTTGTAATCAGGATTTTTAGAAAATTGTGAAATTGTAATTTTCTAAATTCTCCCAAACCTCAATCTTTGTAGCAAAGTTAAAGATGTGGCATGACGCATGCTATCATTCTTTTGCTCTTTTAGACTTTGGCCTCATCTTCCCATGCCCATTTGGTTAATTACAACATATGGAAGCTTCAGATTCCACTGTGTTTCCTCAACCACTGTCTTCTCTGCTCCATAGGATTCACAGATGCCTTTCCTTCTGTGGAGCACTATGGTAAATGACTTGCTTTGGAAAAGCTAACCCAGTTTTCTTCAGGTGAAATGTTTGGAATGTAGATCTTAAGCTACAAAGGCCAGTTTGGAGACTGTGGAAATTTAAAGAGATGAGTTGGTATTGAGGAAGACTTTATTTAGGAAGCATTGACAGAATGATGTGATGTACCAGATACCGACATTCATAGGCAAGGACTAGTAAATAAGATTTCAGATGGTTAATAAAAAGAAAGATGTTTTCCCTTCAAAATACAGAAAGAAAAAATGTTTAGAGAATTAAAACTAGTACACTACCAGTAAACAAGGAACAGAACAGATATTTCCTACTGTAGGGGAAAAATACTAACCCCCATATTAGTTGGAATGGACTCCTGTTACAAAAGACAGATTAACAAGAGAGAAACAAACAGAAGTTTATTAATGTGTATGTTTCATATGTACCTGGTAGATACACAAAAAATGAGTAGTTCTCATAGAGTTTGCTTTCTATTCTAACTTAGATAGCATCTTCAACAAGAACAGTAAATTTTTAGAGAAGTGAAAAAAACAAAGTAAAAGGACTTTGAGTCTCTATGGGTGGTAACTTGGGAAAATACTAATAAGTGGCAGATAAAGGCTAGTTAGTAAAGCTTGCTAATATAAATTCCTCTGCTATCATCGCTAGGCCAATGGGATCTAAAGCTGTGATCAGTGGTTAACCTTTGTTCTCCCTGGGAGACATGGGATAGAATACCTTTTATCTTTGTAAATCTATGTACTTCTTCTAGACAAACAGAGGGTGGATAGAGAGACTTCTATATCCATTTCTTCTTAATTTTCTTCAGGTCAGCAGTTATTTTATTTGGGGGAGGCCTATTGTATCCTATACTTCATTTCCCATATCTGCCTTCTCCTCCCACAAAGCAGACAAACACTGTAGCCACAATAACTAATATATTTGACATTATTTCAATACTTTTGGGTATTCTAATTTTCCTACTTGGAATAGCTGGAACACCAACATCTCTGAAATATGTTGAAGTGTGTTTATAATTGTGTTTAGTGTATTTCCTAGTAAATCACATATCTTTAAATGTGTAGCCCAAGAAGAAAAGTTACCGAGAAAAAATGTCCTTCATTTGTGGGTATCACACAATGCAATTTAACTGCTAATCCAGTAAAAAAAAAAAAAAAAAAAAAATATGTTCTAAGCACTTTTATTAGTGCTATATTCTTGATGACATTTATTTGGAAAGAAATGTTAGATATGTGAAAATAAATGTTATATGAAATACATGCAAGAAAAATAATCAACAGCAAAGTGCATGTTCATTAGCAGGCATAGGAAACAGAATTTATATTTATGTGTTATGTCCGATTATCCACCTCCCAATCATATAGTCCTTTTTAGATAGACTGAGTAAAAGACAAAGAAGAAGATAATTCAAATTCTTTGCACAAATCTTAAAGCAAAAGGAGAGATAATCAGGACTCTCTTAGTGCAGTGACTCTGAATGTGAGTCACTGAATGTTCTGTGTCTTTTCTCTGGACACACTAATGGTTCATCACTGAGAGGGATGGAGGAGCTATTAAATGATACTGGAATTAGAGAACTACAAGGTCAAACATGACACCAAGATAAGGGCTATCAGAAAGAAAAATGGAGAAAAGAGAAAAGATTTCAAAGGAGAATTGGAATTACTAAGAGAAAATATTCTTTGGTAATTAAGGATAGATACATCCAGCCCGAGTACTGTTTCATTGAAGAGTCAGGAAAAGTTACCCTGAACTTAGAATATATGACCCTTTGAGTACAAAAAGACCTCATTGATCCTTACCAACAATAGCAGAGTAGTTTTGCTTGCTTTTAATCATCTAGATATAAGTTTGCTCTCACGAAAAATAAGCTAATTTTGTATTACCATAACTATAGTTTTACCTGGAGGATGGTTACAGATTGGAGGCCTGCATAGAAGTTGTACAGATAGAAAAATTATATTCTCCAAGCTGTTGCTTTGAGGAAGACAGCTCCAGGCAAGAAAGCTCTCAGCAGCCAGAAATCTGCTGAGCACTCCTCTGTTTTCAATGCCAGACATAGACCATAGCAGAATTAATCAGCCACAGCAAATTGAAATTATCAAGTTTTCCAACCTATTTTAATCAGTAAAAGTGCATA
>RJWJ010017828.1:0-32244 GCA_004363605.1 Indri indri | reverse complement strand
GAGAGGATTGAGGATTGATGACTCCCAGTTTTCTGGTTCATTGGACTAATTGTATTCATTAAGGGCTATGAATCCTAATGGGGTTTGCCTACCCTGCAGAGAGCTCAAAACAACCCAATGGGATGCAACAAAAAGTAGCAGAATTTCATTTATATTTTTCTTGGTTTTCTAGTGTCTATTTGTATATGTCATAGAAAGTAGGCAATAAACTGATCACTAGTATGCACACATAATTTAAAATAAATGAGTATCAATATATTGTAGGGTATATATTTTATTATCGCCTATTTTATTTTTATTTCATATCAAATATTTTATTATCAGAGGTGTGTGATCAAAAATCTTAGGTACTCTTGAGACAAGGATTACAAAAGGAAGAGCAGATTTGGAGGCTTGGGGGAACTTGAGGTGCCTACGGAACATTCAGGCAGTAATTTTCAGTGGGTACTGGAGTCTAGACCCAGGCAGGACTGTCCGATAGAGCTTTCTGTGATCACGGAAATGTTTTAAATATGCACTGTGCAATGTGGTAGCCAAAAACCACATATGGCTATTAAGCACTTGAAATATAACTAGTGCAACTTTTTATTTTGTTTAATTTTAATTTATTTAATTAAATAGCCACATGTAGCTAATGGCTACGGTATTGGAAAGCATAGTTCTAAAACTTAGGGAAGAACTTTCATTTATTGACTGCTTTCACTGGCTAAGCATTTTACATACATTTTAAAGCAATTTAATCATCGTAACTATCCTGTGGAGTTGGTGGTATTAATAAAGAGGAGTACGTTCTTACTCTGTCCTTTTAGTAGTAAAAGATTATATTGGAAAGAAGAGTATGTGACAAAGTAACAAATGTGAGAAGTCATGTTTGCTCATTCTGCTTGCCAGAATGGGGCTTTAATTGCACAAGCCCCTGACTCAGTGACAACCTGCATCTCTCTGGAGGGATGCTTTGAAGAAGAAAAAAGGATACAGCCCACGGCCCCTACATCTCTTTGCCTGAGTACCTATATTCTTAAAAGAATATAGCAGATCAATGACCCTGGTCCTTGCCTTTTCTTACACATAAGATACCGTCTGCCAAGGTTAGCAATTATGCCCTTGCAAACTCTAACCACATATACTCTTATACCTAAACCTTGATGTGAGTCTGCTTTAATGTATCTTCTGAGCAGATCTGATGTGATTTTGCATGAACTGAACCTCCACCACTGGTATAAAATGTGAGCTGAAGCACTATTTTAGAGGAGTCTGCCAGAACTTCTCTGAAAGACTCCTCTCGAGCTGGAGGCCTTGGTCTATGGTCCTCAGTAAGACTTCTGAATAAAACTAATTTTAATTCTTTGAAAGCTTGACATTTTTTTTCATTCAGTCGGAAGTATATTTGCTCTGAAATATGTACACTTTCTAGATAGTCTCTGTTGGTAGATATTTATGCATCGTTCGCAATCAAGTAACAATTTTATATTTTTCTTTCAGGTGGTTTGCTCTGTTAGAGATTCAAATATGTATTATCTTAATGCTTTATAAATATGACTGTAGTCTTCTGGACCCATTACCAAAACAGGCAAGTATTTTCAGAATTTTGAATTTCATGACTTTCAAATTTGACATAAACTCTAGCCCCTTGGTTTCAATTACTAGAGATGAGCTAACTGATTTCCTCACTAGAGCCTGATCTTAACAGATGCCTTAGATAGAACCAGATTGAGAAGATACTTGGTCCCCTTAATTCAGGATCTAATCTATGTGCCCTAGTACCCCCTGGCCAAGATCTAATAGCAGTGTTCCCACCACTCCCAATGTTAGGAGCTTCTTAATGAATTTACTAGTTTGTACCCTTTTCTCTGGGTTAAATAAATGTGGCCTTGACTTTGGCCTTGTTTTCTTAGAAAGGAGTGTTTGTAGGTCCAAAAGTGAACCATCAGTTTTGGATGCAAGTCATAGCCTTTGGTCCATTTGGAAAGCAAGCAGTGGTGTGGAAGAAAACTAACCCTACAATAAAACCAGTGAATAGAAATGAAGAGACTTTATTCCTCCCTCTGACCATTGAATATTCCAATCATTTAATTCCTCTGTAGGTCTGTTCTACGAGACCAGTGGCTCTCAAACTGACTAAGCATAAGGGTCAGTGGGGGACTTGTTAGAACACAGACTGCTGGGCCCCATTCCTAGACTTCCTGATCCAGTAGGAACTGGGGAGGGCTTTTGGATTTGCATTTCTAACAAGTTCCGGGTGCTGCTGCTGCTGTTAGTCTGGGTGCCACACTTTGAGGACCACTGTTGTGAGAAATAAGGAGAAGTCCAATTTAATTCCAAATATTTGGAAGTCATTTTGACAACTGGATAAAAAGTATTATTAATATTAAAACTGAGGCTGAAGCTCAGAAATTAAGCATTGCAATCTCAGGGCTACACATGTAGCATTTTGTGCTTTGATTTACTCTTGATATAATAAGGCTAATGAATAGAGGGTTAAATAAAACTCTTGGGTGACATTTCAGTAGAAATTATGTCAGTATGTTAGTGACAGAAAGTATTATGTTACTCACAAATATGCACATTTCAGCACTTTCCCATGATTTCTTTTGCACTTCTGAGTACAAGTAATTATCACTGATGAAGGACTCTCAAAATCTCACAATGAAAGGGAACGCAAAACACCCTTCACAAAGGTTTTCGGCTTATTGTTGGCAAAGTAAACATTAGGGCCGGACTTTATAGAACCAAATACTAGTTCCTGGTCCACCAAGTTAGACGCCATGATTTTACCCAGGACTGACTCAACATCCTACTACTCTCCCAGCAGCAGGAGGACATAGGAATGCCTTTTCAGATTAGAAGGATGACATTTATCAAAACCGTGGAGATCAGTAATTATGACCAACTCCTTAGGCAAGATTTTTCCTAGTACATTCTTCCTAAGAATTCAATTAACTCTATTTAATTACTTATACTATTTTATATACATATTATATATGTTTTCACACTACTAAGAACATTTTTTTAAAGAAATGTTATCTCAGTTTGTAAAAAAACTCAAGTCTAAGTGAATTCCTGTGATCTCATAGAGCATTTTATTTTACAATTCTTCTTCTAGGAAGAGATCAGTTGAAATTAATTATTGGACTTGTTTTAATAAATCGTGAAATGAGGTAATCAAAAAATACAGGAAATAACCTTCAAATAAACAAACTTCTCTAGGAAATTGAGGGGATGGGTTGTCAAAGCATGTTCTGAGAAATCAGTGGACTTGGAAACCAACTCCCCCAAAGGAATTGACTTGCCATAGTAGAAAAAATTAAATGCTAGAATCTCCAATTTTAATTTTGCAACAGCCCAGTGTCTTATTTTACCTCAAAGCATCTTTAAGAAATTAATTTGGTGTCACTTCTTTCCCATTATGAACCAAACAATATGGAAATACTACAAACCTTTTGAGGACCCATGATTCGGCAGCAGTGTTTTGATGCTGGCTGTGGAGACTATTCCACTTTGAGCATTCATGAAAAGACAACTTCAATTCTTTTGCAAAAACAAGCACTTTTTTTTTTTTTTTTTTTTTTGAGGCAGAGTCTCACTCTCGCCTGGGGGCGAGTGCCGTGGCGTCAGCCTAGCTCACAGCAACCTCAAACTCCTGGGCTCAAGCAATCCTACTGCCTCAGCCTCCCGAGTAGCTGGGACTACAGGCATGTGCCACCATGCCCAGCTAATTTTTTCTATATATATTTTTACCAGTCCAATTAATTTCTTTCTATTTTTGGTAGAGACGGGGGTCTCGTTCTTGCTCAGGGTGGTCTCGAACTCCTGAGCTCAGAACGATCCGCCCGCCTCGGCCTCCCAGAGTGCTAGGATTACAGGCGTGAGCCACCGCGCCCGGCCAACAAGCACATTTTTGTTAACATAGTAGGTTTTTATTTATCTGTTTGGTTGGGTTTGTTTCATTTTACCTTTTGGGGGGGTTATGGATTCTTAGAAAATCTCACAAAACTTATAGATCCCCTCTCTAGAAAAGTACATATTTCTTTATACACACAAAATTGTGGATGCAATTTTGTTGGGATCATGGGAACCCTGCACCTCATTCTAACAACTCTCCTAAAAATCTCCTTGCTAGGCAGCCCATTCTGTGCCCGGTTGCATTCAAACTTGAAAACACACTGATTACCTAAATTGGAGCCACCTCCTCTTTCCTCGTTCCTCCTCTCTCTCCAGGCTTCAAGATTGACAGAACAGGTTGCTTTTCTTTTTCAGGCCCCCAAGCCTCAAAAATCTTTGTATTACTTACAGTACACTAACCTCCCCTCATTCCCACACAGATTCATACCTCATTCCTAACTAGGGAGAGAAAAATCAGAACATTTGGAACCCACGAAATATCTTTTTGGAAAGTCATGGTCATAAGTGCATTGTAACAGTGGTTCATATCACCCACTCCACATAGTTTTTGAACACCTGTACCATGTGGCATAGAGATCTCACTCAGCAATTATAAATGAAATGTCACAGCTTTGGGGCCAGAAATGTAGAAAGAGCCTTATTTGTGCTATCCTCTTTAGCCAAAGTGAAAGGTAGGAGGCAGGCCCGTAGCCTTGAGCCGTGTGAAGCTGTGAAGAGATTGTTACTAGAATAAGAGATTTTCCTCCTTTTCTCCTCCATGAATGGAAGGCTAAAGATGATGCCTGACATTGTGAAATTCATTGCTACAAGCACTTGCCAACCTTAGAAACTTGAACTCTGTACCTCTTAGGGAAAATTATAATTGAATAAACCTTAGGTGTAATAACTGTTGGCCTGTGTCTCTTAATTTCTGTATTTCTTGGCATTTTTTGTTTTTAGAGTTCTCTCCATTTGGTAGGTGTCCCCCAGCCAGAAGGGCAATGCCGAATTGAGTATAAACAAAGAATATGACATCTGCTGGGCCTCAAGAAGTCCAGGGCCTTCTGGAGGAGTGACGTCACCCCCATCGCTAAGCTGGCAGCGCCTGGGCCTGCGCTCTGCTAAAACATGCTGCTTCACTTTGTTTTAGGACTTAAAGAAAATGACCAAATGCTGCAGTGTTTGGTGTCTTCGACAGTACACCAAGAATCTGATATCACTCTCAGTGATATAGAGACCTGAATATATGCTTTGTAGAAAATGTTTAATTGATTTTTTAAAAAAAAGCATTTTTGAAGAAGTTGGAATTTGGTTTTATGCATAAATATATTAAAACTTTAAATAGAAATAATGTCATTTGGATGAAAATCTTAGTACACTAAGTTCACTGTGAGGGCAACATACTTAAATTTCTATTTTGAAAAGACTAAAAGTCTTAGATTCTGAAAAATTATTAAATAATGAAATGATTTCTAGAGATTTTCTATTTTTCTCAATATGATTCTCAACTAGCATTTGGAATTCTTAAGCTACTATAATTCTTTATTGTAAACATGTCTGATGCTAAAAATATGAATGCTGAAAGTATGAATAAAATGATAGTTTCTAAGACCTGTGAGGATAAAGATCATGTCTTACACTCATTTCTGCATCCCATTATGCCCAGGGTAGCACCTTCTATACAAGGCGTATTCAATAAATGCATGTTGATTGATGTATTGATTTGTATTTTAATTAAGGTGGAAGCAGTTGTTTGACTCAAGGTGTTTGCAGTTATAGTTTGGCAGAGATAATATTTTTGCTAATGTATGGAAATACAAATATAATGATGTGCCAAGGCAAATAACTGCAGTGGAATCCATTCCTTAAGACTTATAATGTGAAATGTTTGCCATGAAACCTAGAAGAGAAATCCTATCATGTTTAGGGGAAACATATGACACTAATAACAGTGATGTCATGGCTTATCCTCCAATGTTCAATGCTGCTTGCCTCTTTCAGTTCACAGTAAGTAAGCTTTGTAGCGCATGTTGTTCCTCTCTGGAGTGTTGGCTTCCCTGTGCTAGAATTATCCCATGGGGTTGATAATGATTGCTTAGTCATCCATTTCCTACCAACAAGCACATGACTCCCCAGGAGAAAATTAAGTACTTTGAGGTGCATTAACTCTTCCAAACTAATGTAGTGATTTTGAAGCTTAGCTAGCAGCTCATCACTTAGCTTAGCAGGCTCAGGGATCTGGAGTCTGAGGGGCTGCAGAAGCAGTGTAGAATACATGACTGCTCTGAGAGTCGCAGATCATAACCTGGCCGGTTCTACTAAATATGGCAGGTGTGCTCTGCAGGAAGGCTTGTCTTCCCGCACAGCCAAGGTCCACAGTAAAGTGCTATATTTGCCTATCATATCCACTTCAGCTAAATTTGCAGTCACTCAGAGCTAGTGTTCATCTGTTTATTCTTGCTTAGTAAGGATGAACGTTAGCTGAAAATTTTATGCACTTTAAAAAAGAATGCAGACACAGGAGATCCGCAGAGCTTTGGAATAATGAATAGTTAAGAAAAATAAAGTTGGAGGTCCTGTATTTTTTTTTTTATTTCCCTAGCCTGGGGTTTTATATTATATGTAAATATACATTCGGAATACATTCTCATGTATTAACTGGGATTTTCCTAAAAGCAGAGCCTGAGGTAGGACTTGTGTGTAGATAGTTTATTTGGGAGGTTTTCCCAGGCAGTAGAAGTGAGGGATTGGGGAAAAAAATAAGCCAATATTATTAGGGTTATGTTATCGAGGAAGGTGTTGTAGCATTGGGGGCTCAATTTCCCCTTGATCACCTGAGAAGCATATCCAGTGCCTCCCTTAATTGTCTACCTGAGGGGTAAGAAGTAGGAGCAGTTATTGGCTGGCCCCTGTTCCCCACTCATTGATGATTACCCCTGGGGATATTAACTCACTTCCGGGCTATACTTGTTTGTGGAATGAGCAAGTTTTCATAGTGTCAGAAAAGCTCTAGGGCAGTCAGAGTGAATGAGTCTGAGCTTCCACTGAACTGCTGAACTCTGTGAAATCAGAGTTAGGCTGAGGGTCAATCCTATTTCCAACCCTGTGTTCCCAGACCTGTGTATTCTAGCTCTTGGGGCATCCTAGCTAATGGGGACAATGCTCCCATCACAATGACAATTAAATTTCAACATGAGTTTTGAAAGGGACATTCAAATGATAGCAGATACATAATGCATCCTGTGGAACAGAATCCCAACCCCACAGATATCCCTAAGAGAGCACCTTAGTTGCCTCCAGACGATATGGTAATGTCAATGATCTCATATTCATGGCTCATTATTGAACTTCTCTTTTCTCAGAACACCTGTGTTCTGAGATGAGGTAAGAAAAAAGCCCATGTTGGAAGAGCAGGCATTTTGTAAAACCTCTCATAGTGTTGTCGTGCAAAACCCTATAATTAGGACCCATTTTATTATATATGCTGACTTGACCTGTGAAGCTTAGAGGGCCTCACATGACATGACAAGCTCCCCTCCTTGCTCTGCTCCCACACATAAGGTCCCCTGGCTAAACAACTCTGCTTTTCAAGGAAACCAGGCACAGTTTCTGCTTTATCTCTCAGTAATGGGTTTCGGTTCTCTCCCAGCTCATGCAATTATTCAAACAAGCTAGTCACATCCTCAAGCAGGAACCAGAGGTCATCCTATCCTTTTGATACTACGAAGCCTGCTCCCTACCCTCTGATTGTTCACTCAGTTCCTGAGTGAAACTCCTATGTGGCCCTATGTGACATGTGATGTCCTTCTCCCCCAGGCTGTGAGTGTATGTGATTAATAATCTGCTGTCTGTCTCATCTATCCTGCATCATGTATTGTGAGTTCAGCCATCTCCATAACATAAGGCCAGAATCCCTTCCTCACCAAACAGGTGAATAGGAGGTGATTAAAACTACTGTTGACAGAAGCACTGTAGGCAGTAACAGCAAGCATACATCAGAAGTAGGTGTTAATTCTGGAAAGGATAAATTGCTGCCCTCTTCAGTGTAGAAGAGTTCCAAGTGGCTAGCTCTTCCCTTGAAAGATGGTATCATATTTAGAGCTCAGCATTGCTCTCTGCTCCTTGAAGCTCATGCATTTAGCAGTGGCAGTGGCTATATCAGCTTTGGTAAGAGCATAGCCTGCATCCTTTGATCATGGACACAGCATTCACAGGTTCACTGAGGAAGCATTGGAGTGGTGGTAGAGAGAGGCAGGCTGATAACTACTGGGTGCATCATCCTGTCCTCCTGGTTGAGAACACTCCTTACAGTGGATGACCTCTGCTGGATGTTAATGTGAGAGATAAAGTTCTATATGCTTTGTGCTCAGTCCCATAAGTCCCTCCACATCTTTGTCTCTGATATTTCAAATTTCTTCCTTCCAGGCCCTTGACCAACCGACCAAGCCATTTGTCACTGCCCAAGAGTCTATGTATAGTCACACCTCCACACAAAGGAGTTGGCCAAGTGTACTGTTCAAAACTCTGCCCAGTGGAGACTTTCCCCTCACCACTGTCCTTTGGGAGCACCCTTGAATGTAGCTGAGTGGAATAAAAGTCCATTTTCAGCTTGCTCCAACATATTAAGCTGACTTATATGTCAACCCAAGATTTTTCCTCCTCTGTCAGCTGGTCATACCCAATAGGTCAAAGGTATAAATTGAGAGAGATGTATCAGTATAACAGAGGTGACCTGTTTCTGTAACTTAGTGATACCTTCTGGACATGCTCAGACCTGATCCCAAATGCACTATTTTTGTTGTAAGATCCTGGAGACCTAAACATCCATCCACAGGCCCACCACCACCCATAGTCATAATGCTTGAAGTGGAATCAGAGCTCAAAGATGCCACCAGTAAGCTGGCAGTGGGAATACTCCCACTTGCAGATGGTGATCTTCAAGGTTATGTCCTTGTAGGGTGGTTCTGCATGGAGGCACAACGTGGCAAAATCCTTGGTTGGACAGACCTCAAGGAAGTACTCTGATGTTAAGTGCTCATCGAGGTCCAGGTAGAAGCTGTTGAAATTGTAGCCCTACACAGTCTTGGGTGGGAGGTTGTCAAAGTTGTAGTAGGTCTGATTGTACATTTTCCACTTGAAGGCTTTGTTAACATAGTTGAGTTATAGACTTGTAGTTGCAAAAGCAGTATGCTGACGAGGGTGCAGGAAGAAAGAGAGAGACAGGGCACATACTCCGAACAGGTTTGCCTGTGAAAGGGAGAAAAGGGAGAGTGATGTTTGGGAGAGAATGTAGGAGGACTTCTCTTTCCTTCCTTCTTTCCTTCCTTCCTTCCTTCCTTCCTTCCTTCCTTCCTTCCTTCCTTCCTTCCTGCCTTCTTGCCTTCATTCCTTCACTCCTTCCTTCCTCCCTCCCTCCTTCCCTTCTTCATTTTTTTCTTTCTTTCATTTCTTTTATTTCTTTCATACAGAAGCGACACCACCATGTTTCAATGTTCATGGGAATAAGCCTCCTGAGAGAGAGAGAGAGATTATTATAACAGGCAAGATATAAGAATTTTTTTGTGCAAGATCTCTCAGATGGGAAGTATTGGGAATGAGAGCCCAAATACAGGAATTCATTACAGATAGGAGGTGGGAAAGATACATCTTTTATCATTAAAGAAGCAAGGAGAAAGGAATCAGAGTAGGTGCAATAACAGAAAATTGAGAAAATTCTTATTTGTTGGGTTTTATATTCCCTGTGAAGCAGACGGTAATTTTTTTTCCCCCTGAGAGTGAGGGAATGAAGAAGTGGGATCAGTGGTGAGGGGAAAGGGGATATTTTGTAATGAAATATCATTATTAAAGGAGGAAAAAATCTTCCTGGGAAAATAATTATAGGTAGCACTGAGAACACAACTGAGGTTGGAGACCAACAATTTTTAAGGACTCTATATGAGTCATAATGGACTAGTTATACTTCAGTAATAACTCCTGAACATCAGTAACTTAAAATAATGCAGAGTTGTTTCTTTCTATGCCACATACCCATCTCAGGTTGGCAAGAGCTCTGCTCTCGGTGTTGTTCCTCAGGGATGCAGCCTCTGCCATTTAGACCATCACCAGCCAAAATAAATCACAGTCCTGCCAACTTCACAGGGGTGGTGAAATGCCTCAAAGCAAGAGAACCAGAACACCTATGAACTGCACTAAGAACTAAATCATAGTTTTATGTTTGATTTCTCTAGGACATTTCGTCAATCCACCGTAAAGGTGGAAATGTTGGGTTAATGCAAATTGGGATTTTGACCATTGGATTGGATAAATGAGGAGCAAGAGAGATAAATGTTTTTGAAGATAAACTGTGAAGTATCAGGTAGAAAGGGAAGAAAGTGAAGGCAGAAGAGGTCTGATAAGAAGAAATAGTCAGTTGGAGGACTAGGTTCTCTTGATGCTTAAAATTAAGTGTAGTGGGAATAAATGAGTGAGAGAACTGGGAGGGTAGAAGGCTGTGGCCAGAGGATAAACTGTCTCAATTTAAAAGTTCAGAGGACAAACAGGGGTGGGATGATAACATTCAAGGAGGGAGTATGAGGGATGGCTAAGGTGGTGGTTAGGTGAAGAGAATGAATTTCTGATTATAGTTTTGATTATATTTTAATACAAATGTGAGATCGCCTATACTGCAGAACATTTTTGTGGAGGTAAGTCATAGTGGCATTTGTGGTAGTAGAAGTTAACCCTCCTTCTCCTTATCTAAGGGAAAGAAATTGGCATAGATTATAATTTAATTTTTACTTAGCCTGAAACAGAAAAGAATTCGTGTACTTACTGACAGAATTGTAGAAGTCAACAGCAGTGCCATTGGAATTAAAGCAAAAAATGGGGGAGGAAGGGCCATTAAAATTTAAATTAGGAAGTCACCTGCAAAAACTTAAGCATAAGCATGAAGTCAGAGTTTGCATTGATTTAGAATCTGAGGAGGGAAATTGCAGAGGGTATAAACAACATTGTTAAAATGTCCCTACTACCCAAAATGATTTACAGATTCAATGCAATCCCCATCAAAATACCAATGTCATATTTCAGAGATCTAGAAAAAATAATTCTACACTTTGTTTGGAACCAGAAAAGAGTCTGAATAGCCAAAGCAAACTTAAGCAAAAAGAACAAATCTGAAGTCATCACTTTACCGGGTTTTAAGCTATACTACAATGCTATAGTAACCAAAACAGCATAGAACTGGCACAAAAATGGAGACATAGACTAATGGAATAGAAGACACAACACAGATATAAAACCATCCATATATTGCCATCTGATCTTTGACAAAGTAGACAGCAGTATACACTGGGGAAAAGAATCCCTGTTCAATACATGGTGCTGGCAAAATTGGATAGCCACATGTAGAAGATTGAAACAGGATTTACATCTCTAATCATTCACTAAAATTAATTCAAGATGGATAATCTTGACATGAAAACATAAGAATTCTAGAAAAAATGATGGAAAACTCTTCTAGATATAGGCCAAGGCAAAGAATTTATGAAGAAGACCCCAAGGGCAATCACAGCAACAACAAAAATAAATAAATGGGACTTGATTAAATTAAAAGGCTTCTGCCAAGGAAACAACAGAGCAAACAGACAACCTATAGAATAGGAGAAAATATTCACATGCTATACATCTGATAAAGAGCCTAATAACCAGAATCTACAAAGAACTTAAGCAAATCAGCAAGAAAAACTCAACCCTATTAAAAAGTGGGCAAAAAGCTTTTCAAAAGGAAATAACTAATGGCCAATAAACATATGAAAAAATGCTCAATGTCAATAATAATCAGAGAAATGCAAAGAAAACCACAATGAGATATCACCTAATCCCAGTGAGAATGCCTTTTATCAGAAAGTCCCAAAACAATAGATCCTGGTATGGATGCAGAAAGGTACACTTATACACTGTTGGTGGGACTGCAAACTAGTGCAACTTCTGTGGAGAACGGTATGGAGATTCCTCAAAGAACTAAAAGTAGACCTACCATTTGATCCAGCAATCCCACTACTGAGTATTTACCCAAAGGAAGAAAAGTCATTTTATCAAAAAGACACTTGCACTCGAATGTTTATTGCAGCCCAATTCACAATCGCAAAGATGTGGAATCAATCCAAATGCCCATCAATTCATGAGTGGATTAATAAAATGTGGTATATGTATACCATGGAGTACTACTCAGCTATAAAAAATGAATTAATACCTTTTGCAAAAATCTGGATCGAACTGGAGACTATTCTCCTAAGCGAAGTATCGCAAGAATGGAAAAACAAACATCACATGTATTCACTGTTAAACTGGAACTAACTGATGATCACTCATGTGCACAGAAGGAAGTAAAACTCAAGAGAAATCATGCACGTGGGAGAGGGGAGGAGGTGAATGGGTGAAATCATACCTAACAGGTACAATGTACACTATCTGGGTTAGGGACACATTTAAAACTTTGACTCAAGCAGTACAAAAGCAATCCATGTATCCAAAACATTTGTACCCCCATAATATTCTGAAATAAAATAAGATAAAATAAAACACTTGATGAAAATAGGGTCACGGGTTAAAAAAAAATGACGTAATTGTCCACAATTGCTTAACTTTCCAAGTGAAGTTCTGGCTAAGTATTTTGCTACAATAAAGGAGCCTGGACAGCACAGGCAAATGAGATGAAAGTGAGACTTCTGTGACCAGGGCCCCACCACACCTCTTAACGAAGCAGTCCAGGAGCCTGTGATCATCTCTGTGGGTATCCGGGCTGGATGTGGACCACAATGCCCAGCTTTCACCAGCACAATATCTTTTGTTTTTAAAAAGTTTTTTGGTACAAATGTCTCCATCTTTCTCCATTGATATCAGGTTTGAGTAATTAAAATTAACTTGTTAAAGCTGTGTCATTAGTTTTAAAACCTTATTTTTTTTGGCGTTTTAATAAGTGGCCACAGGTCGTTATTAACAAGGGTATAGCTTGTATAAAACTGTTTGTTTTCTTGACAAAATGCCTATTACTTTCCATAAAATAATAATGCGACCTGTTATCATTTGAGCAATAACTACGGGCCAGGTACTTGGCTAAGTTCATATCATACCACCACTTATTTAAATCTCATAATAATCCAATGAGTTAGCTTTGTTTCTATTGTTATCCCGGTTTTATAAATGAGAGAATTGGATCTTGGAGAGACTGCGTAACTCATCTTCAGTCACATGGCTAGTAAGTGGCAGAGGGAGGGTTTGCACCCAGGGATTCTGGCTCCAGGACATGTTCTCATAACATTAAACAGTGCTGCATCTTTCTTAAAGAGAAAAGACTACCTCCAAGAGACAGCACTTTGTTGTCATCATAATCTACACTCTTGGTTCTTTCTTAACTCTTAAGAAACAAAAGAGGTTATTTTGTTAGCTGGGCATGACGGTGTTGCCTATAGTCCCAGCTACTCAGGAGGCTAAGGCAGGAGGATCCCTTGAGCCCAGGAATTCAAATCCAGCCTGGGCAATACAGTGGGACCCCCATCTCCAAAAAAAAATTTTTAGGTGGTTTGTTTGTTGCGTAGACTACCTTACAAAGAGAAGAGAAAAAGGAGTCCTGCTGTATGCTCCTCAGGGTTTCTTCCTCTTCAGCTTTCTTCTCCAGAGCCACCACCCACCACCCACCCACCTGCCACTAAAGGAACTGTGCAATAGGCTGGCCTAGAACAAGACCTACTGGATGCGGGAAAGAGACATTCACTGTTAAAAATACATCTTTTTAGTAAGGACATATAAGTGTAAATGTTGAACAAATGGTATGAATTTGAATGCTATATTACAGCATGCATTGAGTCTATTAACAGCTTTTTGTTTTTGGACTAGTGTTCTACTTTGTTCCTTCACAAAAATAGCCCTGGTCAGTAGAGACACAACAGGCTATAGGGTAAGGAAGACTTATAGATTTTCACTTTTAGTGGACATAAAAACTAGCTAAATACAGAATAGTCTTATTTTAAGCTTTGTCTTCAGGTGACTTGGAATTTGGGGAAGAATTATAAAAAAGAGACCTAGAAAAGGAGATGTGATGTTTGCTTCACAATGCATGTGAATTCTCCTTTGATTTGTTGTTGTTGTTGAAGACAAGCATGCGTAGAATCATAATACATAATTAGAGATACCAGCCCAACATCCTGGCTTTACTGTGTGCTAATAAAGCTAAAATCCAAGTAGGAGAAGTGTCATGTTGTGAGACCTTGTAGGATGTTCAGTGACTGGTGAAGACAACCTTCTGGGTAAGATTGTTTAAATGAATAGTCCTCTGAGGACAGAAAAAAAAAATGGAACACATGAGTAAATTTCCAACTTCTATTGGCAGCAAAACTTTTCTTCATAACATACTAATTTATAGATTCTCAATAAAAAAAAGCACATAAAGGCTGAGAAGTCCATTCAGTGATTTTTATCTTCATTATTTAATAGACTATACTTCAGTGTTAGCAGAACTCATTACACCTCTGCAGAGCCCTAGGGGTCAAAGAAGCACATTTTGAAAGACACTGGACTAGATAAGCTCTGTGTGGCAGAGACATTTGGTGCCCTCTGAAGGCAGGTGCTTCCCCACATTCCCAGAACCTTGCCAGTTATGCAGGGTCATGTGACTAGTTGGGGCCAATGGGCTGTAAGCAGAGGTGACTATGTCAATCCTGAGCTGAAATGTGGGTTTATAGATATAAATAGACCTTATTCCCTTCTTCCTCTGAAGCCATAATGGGGAGTTATGCTGCAACATGAAGGCACGGCCTCCATCAGCCTGGGTCCCTGAGTGAGAGGAAAAGTCCTCTGTCACAAGCCACGCTGGACATGCACTGGGGAAGAGAGACACTGATGTTTGCTAACCCAGCACAAACTAGCCAACCTGAACAATCTTGGAAATAGTATTTTCTGGTGTCTGTTCTTTTTCTATGCCCTTAGTCCTCTGTTCTCTAATCTGATTTCATTTAGAGGAATAAACAGTTCCAGCATGCTGAACACACCAGCTCAAGGGGGTCAATGTGATTCTACCAAAATGATTTCATGCATACGCTATGCAATGATGTTTTTTAAAGTCATAACATAACATTGCAGTCAAAATTATATGTTGGCTGTTGTACTCTGTTTTCTGAGAAATCAACTGGTTTATTAAATAGAAAAGAATTCCCACATGAAATAATTTCTAAGTGAGTTCCATAGGTTATTAATCCGTGTAAGGAGACATTCAATAACAACAACAAAAAACATTTTTGAGCACCAGTGTCCAGGCATTATTCTTATACAACAGAGAGTAAAGCACAGAGGTTCAGAATAGAAATTGTAATATCCAATAATTTGCATTGAAAATCCAACTTTAGCACATCTGATTATATAAATTTTAGGACTATAATAGAGCTAATAAGGCACAATTTTCAGGGTTTATGTGGTTTGAATTAATATTCTAATACAAAGCCTAGCACATAGTAAGTATAAAAAACAAATATCAAATATTACTGTTGATTGGGAGATTTCGACCAACTGTATCATAAGGATGGAAAAGTTGTTTCTGTCTCATAAAAAAATTCTTATTGGTATTAAATCACTAATCAATGTCTTACGCAAAAGTATAAGAATAGGAAGAATATTTAGCCCTATTAGAATATGTTGCAAGATTGAAGACATTTTCTTATGTGAAAATCAGAAACATTGTTTTTTTCAAGTTTTTAAAATTTTTAGTTGACAAATAATAATTATATATGTTTATAGCATACAATGTGATGTTTTGATACATATACACATTGTGGAATGATCAAATCAGGCTAAGTAACATATACATTATCTTAAATACCTAACATCTTTTCATGGTAAGAACATTTAAAATTCACTGTTTTAGCTATTATGAAATATACATTATTATAATATTAACTATAGTCATCATGCTGTACCATAGGTCACCTGAATCTATTCCTTCTGTCAGATGGAAACTCTGTTGCCGTTGTTCAACATCTTCCCTTTCCCCATTCTTCTCAGCCTTTGGGAACCACCATTATACTCTCTACTCCTATGAGTTTGACTTTTATGATTTCACATATAAGTGAGATCATGTGGTATTTGTGCCTGGCTTATTTCATTTAGCATAATGTACTCTATGTCATCCATGTTATTGCAAATGACAGAATTTCCGTACTATTCCATTGTGTATGTATACAACATTTTAAAAATCTATTCATCTGTTGATGGCCACGTAAGTTGTTTCCATACTTTGGCTATTGTGAAATGCTGCAATAACATAAGAGAGCAGATAATCTCTTCAAAATACTAATTTAAATTACTTTGGATATATACCCAAAAGCGAGGTTTCTAGATCATATGGTAATTCTATTTTTGGGTTTCTGAGGAACCTCCTCACTGTTTTCCAAAACTGCTGTACTGATTTACATTCCCATCAACAACATATGAGTTCCCTTTTCTCCACATCCTCACCAACACTTGTTATATTTTATCTTTTTTGATAATAGCCAATCTTACAGGTGTGAGGCTATATCTCATTGTGGTTTTAGTTTGCATTTCTCCAATAATTTGAGAAAGTTAACTTACAAAAATCAGCAGCATTTCTATACACTAACAATAAGCTATCTGAAAAAGAAATTAAGAAAATGATTCCCATTTACAATAGCATCAAAAAATAGAATACTTAGGAGTAAATTTAACTAAGGAGGTAAAATATCTGTATACCAAAAACTATAAAACATTAATGAAAAAAGTTGGAAGATGAGACAAATAACCAGAAAGATATACAAGGTTCATGGATTGGAAGAATTAATAGTGTTAAAATATCCATATTGCCAAAAGCAATCTGCAGATTCAGTGGAATTCCTATCAAAATGTTGATTTCATTCTTCACAGAAATAGAAAAAATATCTTAAAATTTATCTGAAACCACAAATGACCCTGAATCACCAAAGCAAAATGAACAAAGCTGAAGGCATCACACTGCTGGATTTCAAAGTATATTACAAGGTATATTAATCAAAACAGTATGGTACTGACATAACACAGACATATTAACAAGTGGATTAGAAAAGAGAACCCAGAAATAAACCCATACACCTACACTTAATTGATTTTTGACAAGATGCCAAGACACACAACGGGGAAAGTACAGTCTCTCCAATAAATGTTGTTGGAAAAACTGGATATCCAAATGCAGAAGAATGAAAATGGACTGTTATTTTATCCCTTATACAAAAATCAACTTAAAATTGTTTAAATACTTAAATGTAAGACCTGAAACTGTAAAACTACTAAAACAAAACATAACCAGAAAAACCCCCATAACATTGGTCTGGGGAGCAATTTCTTGGATATGATCTGAAAAGCACAGGCAACCAAAGCAATCATGGACAAATGGGATTGCATCAAACTAAAATGTTTCTGAACAACAAAGGAAAAAATTATCAAAGAGACAACAACAGATTGAGAGAAAATATTTGCAAATTATACATTGTATAAGGGGCTAAAATACAAAATACACAATGAACTCAAACTACTCAATAACCAGAAAATAGCCTATTAAAAATGGGCAAAGGACCTGAATAGAAATATTATTTTAAATTGATTTCTCCATCTCTTCATTTAATGACCTCAGTGTTAAATAAATTTGTACAAAAGCAACCGAAGTATTTCACCTTTCTCTTTCAATCTGTCAACTGGCTACCACACATTTTATTAATTTAATTCATAGATTGCATAAAACATTTTCCATCTTGTCAAATGTATTCCTTATTTGGCTATTAACATATGAAACTAACCATGCTAGAACTAATTTAGCAGAGCTTATTTTCCTCCACTTTTAAAAGTAAGGAAAATAATAAGTAGGAAAAAAGCAGGAAAAAAATTCTGTTTGATATCTAGGCACTCCTGAAAATAGGAGGTAGGGTGGTAAATGTAGTACAGCAGAAAGAATATTGGTTGCATTCTGGGAAGACTCAAGTTCAAATTCTAGCATGAACATTTAGCTTCATATGATAGTGAGCCAATCACTTTAGTTCTGTGAGTCTCAATTTCTTCATATATTAAATAGGCATAATATAATCTTAATTCAAAAGACTATTGGGTAGGACAACTGGATATCCACAAGCAAAAGAATAAAACTGGACTCCTACCTTATACCATATTACAAAAATAAACTCAGAATAAATCAAAGAACTGAACATAATACCTAAAACTATAAAATTCTCAGAAGAAAACATAGGCATAAATCTTAATTACTTTGGATTAGACAATGGTTTCTTAGATACACACCAAAAATATAAGCAACCAAATAGATAAGCCGGATGTCATCAAAATTAAACACTTTCGTGCTTCAAAGGACACTATTAAGAATGTGAGAGGACAAGCCACAGGTTGGGAGAAAAATTTTGTAAATCATAAATCATATATCTGAATAGGGACTTGTACCTAGTATTTTATATATATGTATATAAAAAGGAATTATTCCTTCCAGGCATGGTGGCTCATGCCTGTAATCCTAGCACTCTGGAAGGCCAAGGTGGGAGGATTGCTTGAGCTCAGGAGTTCAAGACCAGCCTGAGAAAGAGTGAGACCCTGTCTGTACTAAACACAGAAAAATTAGCCAGGCAGTCATGGTGCATGCCTGTAGTCCAGCTACTTCGGTGGCTGAGGCAGGAGGATCGCTTGAGCTCAGGAATTTGAGGTTGCAGTGAACTACAATCACACAACTATACTCTACCCAGGGTGACAGAGCAAGACTTTGTCTCAGAAAAAACAAACAAACAGACAAAAAACAGAATAATTCCAACTCAATATTCAACTCAATAATAAGGAGGCAAGTAACCCAATTAAAAAAAATAGGCAAAGAATCCAAATAGACAATTCTCCAAAGAAAATATACAAATAGCTAATAAGCACATCACATGAAAAGATGCTCAACATAATTAGTTATCATGGTATTATAAAGTAAAACTATAATGAGATACCACTTCATATCCACTTGGATGGCCATCATCCAAAAGACAGATGGTAACAAGTGCTGGTGAAGATATGGTGAAACTGGAATCCTCATACATTGGTAGAAATGTAAAATGATGCAATTGGTTTGGAAAACAGTTTGGCAGTTCCTGCAGTGGTTAGGCAGAATTACTATATGATCCAGAAAGTTCATTCCTAGGTATATCTCAAGAGAATTGCAAACAGGTGTTCAAACAAAAATGTTTCCGCAAGTATTAATAGCAGCATTATTCATAATGAGCCAAAAGTAGAAAGAAGCCAGATGTCCACCAATAGACTAATGGATAGATAAAATGTGGTGTATCTACACAATGGAATATTATTTGGCAATAAAAAGAAATAAACGGAGGTGTGTGGGAAATCTCTGTACCTTCCTCTCAATTTTGCTGGGAACCTAAAATTGCTCTAAAAAATAAAGTCAATTAAAAAAAGAAATACTGTATTGATGCATGCTATAATATGGATAAACCTTGAAAACATTATGCTAAGTGAAAGAAGCCAGATACAAAGGACCATATATTATATGATTCCATTTATTTGAAATATCCAGAAAAGATAAATCTGCAAAGAGAGAAAGTGGATTAGTAATTGCCTAAGTCTCTGGGGGATGAAATGATTGAGTAGGTAACAGCTAAGGGGCATATGGTTTCTTTGGGGGGCAATAAAATTTTTTTTTTGATATTTGTATACAGTGTGACAATTGCCACAAGCAAGTTAATTAACACATCCATCACCTCATGTAGTTTCCTAAGTTTTTTATGTTGGTTTGTTTGTGAGAGAGAGAGAGAGAGAGAGAGAGAGAGAGAGAGAGAGAGAGAGAGTGTGTGTGTGGTGACAACATTTAAGATCTACTTTCTTAGCAAATAATGGTGGTTTCCAGGGACTGGGGAATGGGGAAAAATATGGGGATATTGGTCAAAAGATATAAATTTTCACTAATAAGATGAATAAATTCTGGAGATCCAATGTACAACATGGTGATTATAGTTAAGAATACTGTATTGTTTACTTGAAATTTTCAATGAAAATGTTTTAAATTGATTGTGGTCATGGTTGTACAACTCTGTGAATGTATTAAAGCCATTGAATCTCACATGTTAAATGAGTGAATTATATGGCATGTCAATTATATCTCCATAAAGCTGTTTAAAAAGGTTGCTGTGAAGAATAAGCAATGTAGTAAGTATGACTCTTATAATACAAGACAGATGTACAAAAATTATGACTTTTAAAATATTCTATAAAGCACCACAATTCCTATTTCTGAATCTTATTCTTTTGGGCCAGCTGCAAATTCTCTAAGAGCAACTAATTCTGAGGGCCCCTATCCTTTCCAGAATCACAATAGAATTAGGGATGTTACCTGGTGCATAGAGAGAGGGAGCAGTTCCTCCTTTCACCAGTGTTTCAAGCCTGCCTCTGGCATCACTGAATACCTCTGGCTGTCCACTGAAATCCCATGATGGCCTGTGGGTTCTGGGCCTTGCTCAGCACAGTTAGGAACCCTAGAGCCTCTGTTTCCTCTGCCCCAACTCCTTTGGTCTCACAACTCCATCAGACCTTTCAGGACTCCGGTCTCCAAGGCTCAGCCATCTTGCCCCTTGCAAGTCTAGTGGAGGCTCTTTGCCATCTAGGGAGAACCTCTCTTTGTTCCTTCTTCTCCAGCCTTCACTGTGGTGTCCTAGAAACTCAATGCTCCTTGTTTTTTAAAAGTTGGTCTTGATGGCTCGTAAAACCCACAGCCTATCTAAATTACAAGGGCAGAAATAGATTAAACTTGAAATATTTCCAGAAAGTAATAGAAATAGTTAATTCCTTTCCTCCAGTGCAACAAAGGAAAGAACAAATAAAACAATTAAATTGCTATATTAGAGCATTCTGAAGGATTATATATCTTGACATAGTGATGCCATGAGTTAAAGATATTAATAAGTTAATATTAAACGTTGATTCTTACTTTCTGTTTGGCATGGTATAAGCACATGCTTTACCTTTCTTCTTTCAAGAACAAATAAGAGCCATACTTATAAGGAAATTATGATTTTGGTCCTCAGTTTCAAGAACCATGACAAACTGATTCATAAAATAAGCATTCTGAAATTGTTTACAATACATTATTGAGTGACTTTAGGTAAGAAACTAGGGATTCTTGTTTTCTAATTGCCTGCATGGGTGGAGATAAACAATATTTTTTTTTTATTTTTCAATATATTTCTTCATTAGAAGAAATGGAAGCAGAGTTTTCACTAAAGACAGCTCTAGGGCAATATTCTTCTTTGCGACACTCAACAGAGACTGGCTACTCTCCTGTTGAAAGAGCCCGGGAGAAAGAAGGGAGGCCTCCTTCCGGGACTGAATAGTGGGCCTTAGAGGAAAACGCTCTCAACCACTTCCCTGTAGCACAGTGGAGCCACACCTTACAGACTTTTTCCTCTGTGACACAACAAGGCTGTAGACTAAAGGAGCTCGGAGACCCTCTGCATGTCTCTCATCCTATGATTGCGATACACACAGGGTTGTGCAAAAATACTGTATCAGTAGGTGTCCATTGAAGGCAGAATTTGTGGGGTTAATAAATCATTGTTATAGGTCTTTCTACATCTTTCATCGTGAAGAAGATGAAGTTTGAGGCAGCTCAAAGCAGTGGAAAGAACACTGAATTCAGACCCAACCTCTCCGTTCTAACTCTGGCTCATCCAGGAACTAGCTTGTTTCTACTTGATCTCTCAGCCTATGAAACAGGGATACCTGCTACCTCGCCCTACTGTTTAGATCAAATCACTTTGCGAACTTTGCTGCCTATCAAATGTTATATGGTTATAAGATATAATAATGGTTAAGGACATTTCTGGATCAAATTCCTAGCCCCTCATGTTTCCTTGTAAATCGAAGTCCATATTCACTGCAGCTCTCAGCACTGTCGTACCCAGGAAACTTCCAGCTGTCATTTTTTTGGAAAGCTATTTGTAGCTGGAAGCACTGCCACTCTGCTTTTTCCTGTCCTGGACATGCCGATTCTCAGTCATAGTTTTAGATGAACAAGCTTCTTATCTGAGATTTAGATATTTCACATTCTCCTAAGCCAGTTTGCTATGAATAACTTCAATTCTTTTCTAACTACATTTTTAGAGGTCGCTAGTTCCTCTGCTGTCTGCTGTGGAGGAGGCCACAATGAGTCTCGGAACTGCTTTTTCCATGAAAATGCTCTTTTGGGAGAGAACCAGATCAAAACTAAACATAAATGATGAAAGTGGTGGTTTAGTCCCCAAGTTACATTTTCAGCATTCTTTTCCCA
This sequence comes from Indri indri, assembly GCA_004363605.1. Lineage (NCBI taxonomy): Eukaryota > Metazoa > Chordata > Mammalia > Primates > Indriidae > Indri > Indri indri. The sequence goes on along the minus strand of RJWJ010017828.1, from coordinate 10,034 downwards.
TGCTGTGTGAATTTGTCATCTGGCCAAAAGGAAAAAAAAAAAACACAAAAAATAAAAAATACAATAAAAGCAAGGCATTATCCCCCGATAGGTCAGAGTCTGAAACATAAATGGACTCAACGTCATAAAAATGTTTCTATTTGAGCCTCAGAACCACAATCTATTAATTTCTAAGATGCTATACATTTAAATTTGGCTGGGCTCTTTCTATATCATAATGTGTCATTCGAGGTGGTTTCATGGAAAGCCGGAGACTGTGTTTGAGAACATTCGTTCATTCATTCATTCATTCATCATTTACAATAAAGAGAGTGTCTGGCACTGAGTTGAGAGAGAGAGAGAGAGAGAAAGTGTGTGCCCTGCCTTCAAGGATGTCCCTATTAATGGAGGCATTAGACTTTATCCCTCCCAAGAGCCCTTCTAACGTCACGTATCTATTACAACTCTTTGACGGAGGTTTAAACAATATCTCCATTTTTCAAAAGAGGAAACTGAGGCAAGTGAGATTGGGTGACTTGCCTAAAGTCACACAAGTAGTCGTTGGTGAGTTAGGGTTCAATTCAGCCATTTTTGCAGCAAAATCTGTGCTCTTTGCCTTTGCTTCCTCTTTGGTAGTCACTGTCAGTGCTTTGCCCCCAAGGAGTGAGTCAGATATTTCAGACACTATAATGTGTTAAACCCTTTAAAATTCCCACATCTCTAAACACAAAGTAGGCAATTACCTCTTTTAGTAATTTCCAAGTACAAACATATCTGAGACTTTTTAAATACCACAGAGCGACATTGTCCACCCAGAGGGTGATTTAGTGCACTTTTAGGTTTTACTTTAAAAATCTGTTTTCTCTAAGTGTTTTCATACTTTCTACACTGTCATCAGTAACACATTTAATATAATCAGAGAAAGGAGACAAACAGTAATAAGAAGCATTCACTTTGTCTAGCTTGTTAGTCATGTAATCTAGACTCTTCAGTGATTTCACGCTGAAAATATCTGCTAAATTCCATCGACATTCCATTATCTCACAGGACCAAAGTTCACAACTGTGAATTGACATGTAGGAGATGGCAAGTGCAGCAGATGCTACAGAATTTGGATATATTTCCAACAAAACAGCCACCAGTAGGCAACAACTGGTGTCTATAATACTTGATAGTATAGTTGGGGGGAAAAGAGACCATTCAACTTTTGACACATTCTTTAAGGCAAATAGTTGCTATGAAATATTGCCCTTTCTAGAATATTTCAGCCCACTGCCTGCTTCCCTTCTCAATATTCGTTCATTATGCCCACTAACACACACACGTTCTTGGGACTTTCTGAAATACGATGCACACATCCTTATCATAAGATTATATGAATAAAATTAAATATGAAAAATAGACATCATTAAACACAGAAGATGCTGAAATAACCACTGCTGTCAAAATCTGAGAGTGGCTGAAGAGTTGTGTCACCCCTGAGTGCTGGGCCTCACAGCCACACCTTCCAGAATCCAGAGGAAGCACTATCATCCGAGTGTGCCCTCAGCTCTTTTAAATGTTGCTGTCCACATCTTCTTCCATGCTGGAAAGACAAAAGTAGAAACTGCAGACCCCTTGCTTTGTGCCTTTTCCCTTTCGTACAGTGACACTTTCTTCTGTCTCTGGTTTTTCTTTGTTGAACATGAGCCTTTTCCAATCTCTTGAGGTTTCCAGAAACTTTTTCACCATAATGGCTTCCTTTTCCTCTTGGAAATATGGCAGCATTATATTTCCCAGCCTCCTTTGCAGCTAGGGGTGGCCATGTGACTGGGTTCTGATCAATAGAATGTGGGCAAAAGTGATGTATATGACTTCTAGGCCTGGCCTGCAAAAAAGAGAAAAAAATCTTCTGTGCACCACTCTGCTTTCTTCCTCCATCTACCAGCAGGATTCAGGGAATCAGTGAGTAGCTCTGAGGCCCCAGGGGATGGTGGAATGACAGATGGAAGAAGCATGGGTCCCTGAATGACTGTGTGGGGAAGGGTCACCTCCTCCTAGTAAATAATAAACTTTTACAACGTTCGGTCACTAAAACTTGGAGGTTGTTAGTGCCAGCAGATAGCTTACTCTGTATGTTTACATAAGAGTTGTATAATATAATTTAAGTGCTGTGTTGTCCTTCAGATCAGATTTAAATAAGCTTCAACATCACTTAAAAAATATTAATACTTCTGTTACCATGCCATGAAGAAAACTAAACTGAGTTTTCTCGGTTTGGAGCACAAATACCATAAAGTGAAATGAAACCAAATTAATTTAGACCAGTTTAAAAATTTGACTTGATTTACTATAGCTCATCCATCAATAAATGGAATGTGGTGAAACATCTTTATATATCTTCCAAAATTTTATGTCCTGTTTATATGGGCTTTCAAGTGTTTTGTCCCAACGAGCTTGTTTTGTAATTCTGAGCTCCTTCAGAAAGTGGCTTTATATTTAATCTGTCATGTTTCATTGTTGCTAAGCATCCATTTCGTGCAAATTAATAACATAAGCACTAACTCCAAAAGCCATCAACAGGATGGGGCTGGAAAGCGGGGTGCTAGCATTACTGCCCTCGGACTTGAAAAAGCTAGAAGGTTTCATATGTGAATCTCCACAACAGGTTTTTTCTTTTCTGTTTTGGCTTCTGCTCTAGTAAATAAGAAGAGTACAAAATCGTGATTGTTAAGTACCCAGATGTTGATTAGCCCTTCTTTAATTCTCACAGTAAGAAAAGACTCATCTGCAGAAGGGAAGAGCATGGCAAGTTTAGAAGGATGGCAGATCCAGCGCCGAGCTGACTGCAATATGAAAGGAAAAGAAATGACTCAGCACAGGAACCTGCAAGTGAAGCCATGGGTCAGTTATCAAAGGCAAGACAAAGACGAAGCAATGGAGGAGTGAGTTCAGGCTTAACAAAGATATTTCTGACCACGGTGATAGTTTAGGGAAAATGTCAGTCTGAAATTGCATAGCCATGCGAATCCCAAGCCAGAAGGCTCGCCCTGACCTTATAGCTCTATCCTGCAAGCTTGATGGGTCCTGAGGGCTTCTGAGCATTGTGACTGGTAGATATCCAGGTGGTGGAGGATAGCGGGGTTATTAACAACTAACACAAGGCAAGTCCAACCTGGCGGACGCAAAGACACAGGGCTCACATGAAGATCACACTTACTGACTGATAAACAGGTAATGAGTTGATTTCATCCTGCGCCTGCAGGAAGGAAAGCTGGGGTGGCAGTTGAACACAGGAAATGTACAGGGCTCACAAGGGCGGGGCCTGGGACAGTGAGTTGCCGACTCTCTGGTCCCTGGCTGTGGCTGATGGAGGGTATTGATGCAGTAGAGCTGGGCATCTTCCCACACTGGTCTGCTGCTCTCTAGTTCTCTCCAGATCATGCTGCCTCCTCTTTTCTCTTTCCCCTGTAACCTTTCTTCGTTATTGCCCCTTCATCTGTTTTCTCCTTCTGCCAGAGAATCTTTTTCTAATGGAGGGGTTGAGGGGAACAGAAGCCTTGCTATTTCTCAAGTTTTATTTTTCTCCCATTTCCCTGGTCAAAGAAAGTCACATACCTAGCCCAGTATCAGTGTGGTGAGCACTATTGCCATCTTTTAGGGAACAGCCTTCATCCTACGAGGCCCTCCTTCTCACTCGTCTGCTGTGGGCAGGACTAGACCTGCGGACTAGTGGTAGGCCCATTTACTCCAGATGGAGGGATTCAGAGGGAGGAGAGAAAGGAATTTGATTTGAGGCTGGAAAGAAATATTGTAGCCAGGTGCAAACTCCAGGAAGATTTTGGCCACAGTGAGGAATGTGAAAAGAAGACCCATTTGTAAACCTTGGAAGAATACTTAGATTAGTAAGTATTAATTCACAAAATTCAGTTAATAAATGAGCTACTGGTTTGATCAAGTTAACTTAAAAGAGAGAATTGTTACTGGCTCATTATATGCAATAGAAACTTTGAACCTTAGTTTTATAGATTTCGGTAGAAATCACAGCAGAAAACAATAATGAAATCTTTGGGAAAAAGTGTATTCAATGAGTAAGGGGTCCTCTGTAATTACCCAGATATTGGCAAATAGGATTCGGATATCAGTTGAAGAGTTTTTCAGCCTATCTTTAAAAGGAATCTTCTCCTTATTCTTGTTGTTGGTTGATGTTTTTTATTTATGATACTGCTGTTCCTCCTCCTCCTTTCCCTCCTCCTTTCTTTTTCTTCCTCCTCCTCAGTTCTTTCCTTCTCCTTTATTATTCTTTTCCACATCACTATTTATTCTTCCACTTTTTAATTTATTGGGGTGTTTTTCAGTTCTCAAGGGATTCTTTCAAATGTACCTTTTTTAATACTGAAAATATACGCCGATGGAGTCAATTAGGATTACATTTGATTGTATATAATGGAAAAATCCAAAGTAACAGTGATGTAAACATACAAGAGCTCATTATCCCACATTAAAGGAGTCTGAGTTACACAGTCCAGGACTGGTTTGACACATCATAGTGTCATCAAACTGACACACAGAGGGGCAAAGAGACCTGATAAGGTCATACGTTAAGTTAGCGGCAGAACTTAGACTGCTGGAAAACAAGACAAATTTTGTAAGCTGAACAATGGAACTCCAAATGATTTCTAAATTTAGCTCATTTTGAACTTGCTGTTATTCTCCTTATCTTCCTCTTTTCTTTGATTCCTTTCAAATCCTTTGTTGGTTTTATCTTCCCTTTGCAGCGCCCATGTAATGACATACACCACTTGGTTTCATTGACCAGTAAGACAGCAGGTGTCAGAAATACAGAAGTCACTACCTTTGAGGTGGCACAGTCACATGCTTGGGGCCCTGACAAGATCTGTGGGAGGTACTAAGATGCATTGCCCAGAGCTTGGAAAGGGAGCATAAATGCAAAACCCAGTTAGAGATAATTCTCACAGTTACAAAATGCAAGAAGCCCATTGACTTAAGTCACTTTCTGGTGCTTTTGGCTTTTTTTTCTATTAATAACTGTTGGGTTATACTAATATCACAAGTAGACAGAGGGTGTGGAAGAAAAGGATGTGGGCTTTGATTGCAGATTTACTGGACTTATATTCAGATACAAGCTATCTACTAGCATCTTGTGAAAGGTATTTCCACAATCTCACTTTCGTTGTGTGTTAAATGGAGGTAACCATCTCCACTCTGCAGGCTGGTTTTCAGGATTCAATGAGACAAGATACATGAACATTTTTGGGCCTTCAATTTTAAACAAATAACTACAAACTACAAAACAACCCAAGTCCTATGAGTATTCATGTTTACAAAATTAGATAAATTAGTTATTGATAATTTGAGTTTTAAATAACAACCACAATGGTTTAAAATATTCCGTCTCCAAAGGGAATACAAAGTCTCATTTAATTTTTAAGAAATCTAACGTACAAGCAATTCAAGGAGTGAACTGACATCTTACCCACTGTTGCATCTAGAACTAGAATGGTTTTGGGCTCATGTTCAGTGTTCAGTAAATATTTGTTGAATGAATATTCAATATTCATTATTACAAATATTACACACATATATATACACATATATTAATGAAACAGCTTCCTATTCTATATGTACTTGGCACTATAGTAGCTGCTGGAAATATAAGATCCAACTCTCATGAATCTCAGATTCTAAGTCTAGACAAACCAATAAAATGATTTCAAATAATGGTTAAGTGCAATGAGGAAAATTAAACAGGATTATATAATAAAACTTGACCCAAGGAATATAAAGGGGGCAAAAGGAACTTTAGATTGGATGGTCAGAGAAGTCCTCAGCGATAGGAAAGAGCGAGTCATGGAAAGATCTAGATTGGCTGAAGATTTCCTCAACAAGCACTGTCTACGTTTATTTGACTTATGTCCATAGAAATCGATTTAGCTCATTTCAAAAGCATTTCCTCAGTTGTTAGCTAGTCACAGGGTTTACAATTGTAGATGCAGCTCCCATCCTGGATCCTACAAAAGTTAGAAATCCTGAGACTTTAGGGTCTCCAAGGAACTAACTTTGAAATTTTTTATATGAGGCAGTATTTTCTAAAGGATGTCCCAGGAAACATAAGATGGTTATTTATAGTAGATGCACTCCTCAAAAAAAAAGTTCTTTTGTCAAAATACACTTGGGGAACAGTCCAGGAACACTGGTATATTAAAGTCTGGGAGAAGTTCTAAAGTAGAATAACACATATTACATGTATTCCAGTGTTTTCTAGACATTTTAAAAATTTCATTTTTTCCCTCTGTACACTTAATAACATCAATATGCAGTTTGGGAAATACTGTTACAGTATAAAAGATGAAGCTTTGTCACAAAGGGAAAAGGAAAAAGATAATCCTTTGGTGATAAGCCTTGCAATTACAAAGTAGGCTATTTATACAAACTTACCAGAAACTTAAAATAATTTCCAGATTCAATACTGGAGGTTTTCGAAGTTGTTCTGCTCCGACAGTGGGATGTATTTGGGTTCCCTCTATGTTTTCTTCCTGAGTGTTAACACCAGTCAAGCAGATCTGTTTTTTATTTTGTCTTGTGTTGTTTTGCTGGTACAAGGCAAGCAGTGGGATGTGACAGAAACTTCCTGAGCTTTGAACATGCAAACACCACACTTAGCTCCATCATTCCATCACTTACTAGAGATGATTTTAGGCAAATTATTCAAACTCTCTAAACCTCACTTTTCTCACCTACAAATGAGGGTTGTAATAGACATATCCTACTTTTTGGAGGACAAGTCAATCTGGCATAAGGAGCTTGGAGGAGAGTGTCATTCTAGCCCCTTTCTGAAATGTTTGCTTGGGATTATGTATTTTTCCCTCTCAAAGTCTTTTTAATCCCCCACTGGAGATTCAGTGGGAAAAACAGAATGTTTACTGTTTGTTTCTACAATAATGACTCATGGAGTGTTTATTTACTGAATTGGTTAGTGAAGAAGCAAATTTAGTGTCCCATGTCATAGATGTGAAACGAGCTATTCAGTCCATGCCACGTACAATATATGACATTCTGAGCCAGGATTTATCCAGATGCTTTACTTTGCTGTCTCACCCAAACCAAGCTAACAGGAATCCTTGGCCAATGAAAGAGTCTCTCCTTAGCTCCCTAAAATGTTTTGAAGATGTAAAAAAATCTCATCAAGTAATGACTGAATTCATCACATCAGCTGTATAATAATAACCATGGACCATCTCCAACTGTTGTTCCCATCACAACACCATGAAGAGGAGTCAGCCTGCATAGGTCTTAGATGATTACACTATTTCCAGTGGACCACACACAACTAAATGCAACAACAATATAACTTAGGCAATAACTGATTAAGAATACCATTTTAGATGATTGTTTAACAAAAATATTTTTAGGCCTCAGAGAACATCCATGAAGGATTTTAAGCCCACTTGCACACAGCACTGCCATATCACATAATGTTCTAAGTTCTCAGGAATGGCCTCATGAGTCATTCCTAATATTAACCCAAAGTTGAACTAGTGGTATGTCCTTTTGGTTTGATTATTTAGTCTTAATCTTAATGTTGATTTTAGAGCTGTGGAATATAAAAGTGGAACCATACTACTGGCATGCAGAGAGGGAAGCAGTGCATCACGGGAATGAGGGGAGCTGGGCATTCCACTCACATTCTCCCTTCTAGGATGCTTTGCCTCCTGATAGAAGGTGGGTTCAGTTGTTTAATGCATTTTGTTTCATCATAATACTACAGGAAAAATAAATCATGATCATAGTAGGAAGAATGCCAGACTCAAGAGGCCAGAGACTTGGGTTCTGGTGTTGATTCTGCCATTTATCTACCTCAGGCAAGTCACTCCCTGAGTTTTACTTTGCTCCTCTGTAAAATGATGACTTCATAGATTATTTTTAAGACATCTTCCAGTTTTCTGATTCTATCAAAGTCCAAAATCCATGAATTTTTCTCTCTTTCTAATTTGTCAAGACATTTAGATATCTTAATGTTATGCTACTTCTTCAGCAGTGTGCTTTCTGTTAAGTTTTTTGCAAGAAGCCCAGGTTATTCCAGCATCCACAGGGCTCCTACAGGAGTATCGAGAGAGGTTAGTTGGTGTTTGCGATAGTAAAGGCAAAACCCCCTTTTCCTGGATCGCAAAGATCGCGAGTGTTGGTGTTTTTCTATTCCTACTGCAGGCATGACATTGAGTTCCAATTCCTGGCAAAAGTAAACTTGATCAGTAATTGGTGACTCTTTCATCAATCAAAATTATCTTTTACTGTCTTTGCGACCTGAACGATATGCCAAGCATTACTGGGACAGTGAGAGAAATAAAGACTTTGTCTCTATTATTGAGGTCTTCGTCTTTCAGCTAGAGTGGAAAGGCTTGTGCAGAGCAGTAGATGATAACATAGACAAGGAGATAACACGGGTGTTCGATTGTGTGGGATTGAAAATAAGTACAGGAAGACTCCTACAAGGCAGAGGCTATTGTGGAAAAAAATGATTTGGGCAATGCTTCATGGGAAAATTGCTAAACTATGAATAGTGGGAAGACTTAGGTTGGAAATGGCAGATATAATAATGATTGAGGGAAGTCATAAGGAAAAAACTACGAAAAGGCTATGGGTAGGGGACACTGGTTTTCTATTATCTTCTCATCTTGTGAACTGAACCTTGCCAAACAGTGGCACCAAGGACAAAGTACAATCTGCTAGGCATACATCCAAGAATGAGGAACTCTCCTGAAACAAAAGGGGAGGGGAATTCACACAGGAAGGTACAATTCTGTCTGAGATTAAAAACTCCAGTGATTAATTGGACTTTTCATTAGCAATTGTAACAGTTGAGTTTATCTCAGGGGCCAAGGAACTTTCGGGTTATGAGAGAAATCCTATTGGCTGCTCTTGCCTGGTTGAGGTTAATAACTCTCTTAGATAATGTAGATTTTTTTTGTTTTGTTTTTCCCCTGGGCCTCTAGGTGAATATCCAAACCTTCTTTTAGTATCTGAAGTTAGTTCGAGTCCCGTGAGTCAAGCAAAGTACCAGTCATAGTAATTTTTTTCAAGCTAGAAGGGACACCAAGATTACCCAGGTCTTCATTTTATATATGGGAGAATAAGGCTCAGAGTTTAGGTGACTTATCCAAGCTCATCACAACCATTTATATATGAGAATAGTTGGTTTATAATTTTATTATCATATTCTTTTAATAAAAAATATTGATATTATTTTTCCTATCCCTCTGTCATAAAGTCAAAATCCTTTCCTGATCCTGTCCTAAACAACTATTTTTTTTAGCATCTCATGTGTACCCAAATTCTTATGTCCTTAGATACTAATCTGAAAAAAAATTACACAAAGAATATATTTCTCTTGGAACCAATTTTTAAAAATACATATAAGCACAAAAAGGAAAATTAAAGTCATCTGCAATTCTGTTCCTAGAGAAAACCATGGTTATATATTCCATATGTTCTTCTTATGCATTATAAACATATTTTTAATCTAAAAATGGGATTTTACTATTTTATTGTGTGCAATTTTTCATGTTATAGTTGTAAGCAAGTTTTCATGTGAATGCATACACTTTTACAGCCTCATTCTTGACTCTACAAAAAAAAGAATTGGAGCCATTCCCAGTGAATGGCTTAAACCCATTCCATAAAATGCAAAGTTTCTCCAAAACTATTGACCTTGCTTGAAAAAAATGCAGTTGGCTGTGGATATACAGAAATGCGAAGCTCTTCCCCTTTTAAAATCTGATGGTATTATCAACTCCTATTTTAAGCTTGTTTATGGAACTAGAATAATACCGAACATAGATATATAAAGGTGATTACAGCAGTTCAAATTTGACCTTTGAAAAATCTTTCCCTGTATAAACAAAGTCTGGAATGTTTTAAAACCTCTAAGCCAGTCAATTTCTTTTTTTATTTATCATAAACCCAAGTCAACAAGGAATGTCCATTATATTCAAAGAGTAGAAAATGAAAATGCCTTGGTTCCTTAACCATGTATAAAGGAGGAGTATTGGACACCA